>CAUYSK010094013.1:0-12416 GCA_963575035.1 Avahi laniger | reverse complement strand
CCCCCCCCCCCCCCCCCCCCCCCCCCCCCCCCCCCCCCCCCCCCCCCCCCCCCCCCCCCCCCCCCCCCCCACCCCCCCCCCCCCCCCCCCCCCCCCCCCCCCCCCCCCCCCCCCCCCCCCCCCCCCCCCCCCCCCCCCCCCCCGCCCCCCCCCCCCCCCCCCCCCCCCCCAACCGACCTTATATTTACTGTGCTAAACTGTGCTTAATTTTTGCCTGCTAGCCTTTGCCATAGTGCTTTGTTCATTGTAGGTATTTTGATAATAATCAGAGATAGTGATACATTAAAACTAATTTGTTTTGTTTTAATTCCAAAATAATATATATTTACTATTCAATTTTTTAAAATGCAGATAAGCAAAAGAGGGAGAAATAAAAATCAGTCATAATCCCATCTTCCAAAATAACCAGTTACCCTTTCAAAAACTGGATCATTCTGAGCACACAATTTTTTGACCTGCTTTTCTCACTTTGAAATATATTGTGAAAAAAATTGTGAACATATTTCCATGTTGATAAATATTCATCAACTGTATCATTCTTAATGTCTCCAGAATATTTCATTGTATGAATGATCAATCCCATTAGTGATCATTAAATACTATTTTCAATTTTTCCATATTTCAAAGAATGCTACAATAAATAATCATAGAACCAAATCTTTGAATATGTTAATGATTTATTTCCCTAAGACAAATTTATAAAAGTGGAACTGCTGGATCAAAGGATTTGAGTTAGCAGAATTTTTATTTGGTATATCCCCATCTGCTCAGGAACAAAACTCTTTTGTATTACATAGTGAAAGGACACTATGGGAAAACAATTCTTACAGCCATCAGGGATTGTTCAATTTTAAGGCTGCACTAAGAATGAAATTATCTAAAACTTGGATTGGTAGTTCATGGAAAGTGCATAGCACTTGGCACACAGTGTTAACAACATAGCTGTTATTACAATGAAACCATCATCAAATTTGTTCCTATCATTCCAAGTCCTTTTACTACCTACACCTCCTCTTCAGTTTATTTGGGTCTATTTGAAGTTCCGAATCTCAAACCAGTCCTAAAAATAGAAAAAACTTGAGAATGCTGAGAATTGTGAAGTAAAGCAATAGGCTAGGGGTTAGGAGAATTTTACAATTTTTCCTCCTGATTCCTTTGTGACCTGGGGCAGGTCTTCTCTGTATCTTAGAGCCTTGGTTTATAAAGAGGCATTGGATAAGATGATCTCTTTAGTGTCTACATTCTAACACTTAGTACTAAGCTTACTTTAAACACAGTAATTGTTTAAACCTCATACTTGTATTTCCTGTATTTTCAATCAAGGTAAATTTACTTTAGGCAGTAGTGGGTGTTCCCAACAATCTAAATGTGAGTTTCTGAGCCCTAGGAGTAAGACTTTTATAAAGGTCTAGGAGGGCCAAAGAAGCCACTACTTACCACTGAACTTATACTGTATTATTCAAACGTTTAGTGTGGTTTAGGAGGCCATAGAGTAACCTCTTGGGAAGGGCTCTCCAAAGTCATTCGGGCCAACAAACATTTTAACCTAAAATCTGAGCACACAAAAGACTTGGTCTTTGTTTGGGGCTTACTGACGTCAATCATTGTCTCCATTTCTCACGTTACTTTGAACACATCTTAGAGATCAAATAGCCAAACACAGCTTGAAGGATCCACTTAAGATGTCTACATTCCCTGCCGAAGACAGGCCACTTATCTAATGCCCATTCCCTCAAAGGGTAAAATTTATTCCAAGAGTCCTGAATTCGTCACATCTGTAAACCCCCAGGGCCTTACAAAATCACCTACGTCCTCGCACCCCTGTGCAAAGAACACAGTGTTTTGGAGTTAACATTATTCCAAAATGGTGTTGGGGAACTTGAGCTGCAAAGAAGCTACTTCATTCATAATTTAAGCACAGCACAGGTAGCAGTACTGGAGAAAAGGGAGGAGACTTACTCATACAACATTTTTAGCATACACTGATGTCAAGCCCGGAACCAGGCTCCAGGGCCACAACGGGAACCCGACTGGAAGGGGTCTGTCCTTTGTCTCCGCGCCAGGCGCCCCCTGGAGGCGGCAGTGGGGGTGGCGGAGCCGCGGTGCTGGGCGGCCCAGCAAGCGGGCCACTGAGCCAGGGAGCGAACGCGGTGCGATTGGGCGGACGTCTTCGCTTCCGCCGCACCCCGCCCCGCCCAGCCTCCGCCACCTCGGTCGACCGCCCGGCCGGGAAGATGCGTCTCAAGAACCAGGTAGCTCAGCCTCGGCGCCCGCCGGCACCCCCGACGCCCCGCCCACCCGCTGTCACTGAGCCCGCGGCCAACCCGGCCACGTGGCCGCGACTGGCTTCACCCAGCGGCCAGCCACAGCCTCCCAACCCTCAGGGACCGGAGGAGGGGGTCTGCGGGCTCGTGCTAGACGATGCTCCTCAGACGGAGCCCCCTCGCTCCTCTGACCCGGGGGCTGCTGGCGACCCCCTAGGCCGCCCATCTGGCAGCGCCGGCGCCTTGGGGTCCCCGGTCACACCCCGGCCGCCTTCCCGAGATTTCTCGGGCGGCAGGGGAGACAACTGAAACTTGGATCGGCGCGCGTCCCCTCCCCCGCGACAGGCGACCCTACAGCACAGAGAAGCCGCAGCCCCACGCCAATCCCCTCTGTGACTTTTCAGAGCCATCCTCAGGGTGGCTTTGCCGAGCATACTGATGGCGCCAAAAAGTCTGGAGGGCTTAGGGCGATCAGAGCCCCAAGGCGCTGGACGCGCTGGCGCGGATCCTCAGGGGGCTCCTCTGTGTGTGAGACTCTCACTAATTGTCACACAGGGAGAGCAGGACCCTCCGCTGCCTTTCCTCCATTACAGCCCGCTGTGGACCTGGGACTTGAGATATTTCTAGATGAGATTGAGAAGGCGCTTACGTTGCACTAAGTAGTACTCATGTTTAGCTGAGGAAGAAGGAGGCTCAGGTGTTGGGTGGGATATATTTGTGTGTTATAATTGTTGCCTCTTCGGGCTGAGGTTTGTCATACATTAGGATTTAGCAAACACACGTCCTCAAGCCTTGAACGTACAGGAGACCAATTCGTTTCTAAAGGGAGAGAACCTCCCCTCCCCCAACATATGTTAAGGGACTTTGGGAGACCACAGGGAAACCGAGGGGAGGGACTTCTAGAAAACAACTCCAAGTTTGGGGGGAAAATGAGTCATGTTGATTCCCAGGCTGTTAGCCTATACCACTCAAGAGTGAGAATGCTTATAAAATCTTCCCTCTGGGGAATTAAATACCCACCTCCGCAACACAGTTTGTCATGAGCTCTGTGGGTTCCTTTAAGCCTATCCATGTGTCTTACCTAAATGCCTTAATTTAGTAAAACCCCTTGAAGAGGCTGCCTCACATTACCCTCCTGCATTTATGCACTTGGTTTTTCATATTTTATAATACTTGCAAATTGACACTGAACAAGCTTTAACCTCAGTCATTTCAAAGTAAGTTTGATGTTTTAAGTGAGACGTGAATGGAGCTCCATTCATGAAGGAAGTAATCTGTGTGAAGTGTTTTGTAAATGTGAGTGGGTTGAGTTTAAAACACTGAATAAAATTAATGTAACAAGGCATCAAAAGGTTCAATCCAGATGTTTGCCTCCTTGCTTCCTTAATAAAGTGACAGTACAGTGCTACACCGTGCCTCTCCTTGTGGTTCTTGGGTAGGGTAGACTGTGGCACTGTGGTTGACCATGAGCAAGTTGATGGTTGGATTCCTTCAATTCATTTTTTTAAAGTACTAACAAAATCCTTGGGGCGGATGGGGTTGTGACCCATCCACCTATACAGAGGATTTTCCCTCTCTACTAACTACCCTAGACATATCTGAGGGATTTACATGCAGGTTTTCAGTTGAAGATCATGTAAGTAATCCTCTTTAGTTATCATTAGTATTAGCCTCTGAAACCTTTGCTTGCTTATTAAGATAAGGTATTTGGGTGTGGATTTTAACAGAGGTGGGGTTGTGAGTTAGGACTGGTGGCCTTACTAATTCCTCTACTTAGTGTGTACTTTGGGTTAACAGAAAGCTCCCTAGCATTTGTGTAGAGGCAATATCATTTAGCATGAGGTATTGTAATTCAGATATTCTTGGTTCAGGTCTGGCCCCACTACTCAGTACTTATGTGACTTTGCATAATTAATTTCTTGCTCTTTTTTTTCTTTTCTTTTTTCTTCCAGACAGATGGGAATGATACTAACCTTGCAAAGTTGACATGGGAATTATATGGAATACTATGTAACAATGCCTGCCATGTGGGCACTCAATAAATACTCCTGTTGATAACTGAACGTAAACAGTAGCTATCACCATCTCTGCTTCTACATCTGCTTAAAAACAAATGCCCATAATTGGGGAGGGAGATTAACTGCAAAGGGGCAGGAGGGAACTTGCTATGAGAAGTTTTTCAAGTGGAGACAAGGCAATAATTATTAATAAAATGTTTTTAAAATATAAACTCACTTATCCAAACATTAGTGGTCATAATCTTTTCAAACATTAAGTCTTGGGAATACAGGCAAAAACGATGATGGAGGCAAAAACGTTTCTGAGAAGCAAAAACATATGCACAAATAGTGTGCTATCTTGTTTACTCATTGGCAAGCTCCTCAGACCCTCCCTCTAGCCTTTTGATTTTTACTTCAGACATACTTCTAACATGCTTATTAGTTTCCTAGTTTCTCAGCCTACAGAAGATTAGAAGGCTTGCTAGGTAGAAAGAGACACACTACAAGTTTCAAAAAATGTTAGCTGGAAGTGAGGGGCAAACAAAGTGTAAAGATAAAACATGAGAAATCAGTCTTAGTCTTGGGTAGAAGTAAAAATTGAATTAGAGTATTGAATAATTATTGCAGGTTTTGTTGGAAATTTCAATTCCATTCTTTAAATGGGTTAAATTATGGTATACTCTATTTTAAAATGGGGATTGTATATAATGATGTATTTTAGAAAGATTTCCATCTGATATGATTAGAATATAATCTTTGGTTTGTTAAAGGCAAGCTTCAGTTACTGGAAATTTTACTTAATGTGAAATGATTTATTCACTCATGGTACTGCATAAATGAGGCATCCATTGACTTGTGATTTTTGATTGGGAACTAGATTTTTAAAATTGCATTCATCTTTTGATGCAACAACGTAATGAAATGAATTATACATGGAGTATCAGTTTGCTAGGGTTGCTGTAACAAATACCATGGACTAGGTGGCTTAAGCAACAGAAATTTATTTTCTCTCTGTTCTGGAAGCTAGAAGTTCAAGATCAAGATGTTAGGAGTGTTGTTTTCTGAAACTGCTCTCCTTGGCTTGTAGATGGCTATCTTGTCTCTGTCTCTTCACCTGGTCTTTCCTCTATGTCCTAATCTCCTGTTCTTTAAAGACACCGGCCCTGTTGGATTAGGGCCCACTCAAATGATCTCATTTTACCTTTATTACCTCCTTAAGGCCATATATCGAAATACAGTCACATTCTGAGATATTGGGGGTTAGGACTTCAATATATGAATTTGAGGGGACACAGTTTAGGCCACAACACATGCTATTTAGTAAAAAGCTATATTGGTTCTTTCAAAATAATTCAGCTGACCCGTTTCATATTCTGTAGCATATGAAATAGGTCAGATTTTAATTGTTGTTTTGGAATAGTCTAACTTAGATTTAAATGGGAGAAACCCCAAAATATTCATCATATACCACTACATATCCACATAGTACATATATACAAACCTTTTATGTGTGACGCTGACTACAACTGAAACAGAGTTAAGGTCATTGCCCAAGTTGAGTGTAATCTGTGATAGGGTTCACTAGAAATCATGTCCTTCATTGATCAAAAAAGACGGCTGTGTAGTGACTTCCTAGTCATTCTTACCCTATAGTACTTTGGGTAATGGAGGTAGAAGGTTTGACTTCCTTGAAAGAAACCAATTACTTCTTTGATACTTTCATACCTAGTTATCTTTTGAGCTCTTTGACCTTCTAGGTATCTGTGCAACAAAATAATTATACTAATCCCTTGATGCATGTTTTCTACATATTCAAGCCATGAGTTTATGGATCCAAATTTGCTCCACAAGCAACCTTTGTTCACTCAGATCAAAGCCTGCCAATAGTTTACTTGCAGATACCTAAACTGCTTACCTCATGGTTTATTCTCCTTACTAATTTGAAGTTCATCTCTGTTGTATATGTTCATGCAACAGAATATATTTTATCTAAAGAAAAGAAAAAAATCTCTGAACTTATGTTGTGCAAAAATGACTCCCAAACGCATTATGTGTTACTATCAGTTTGTGCTCATTTGCACAGCCTCTGAACAACTGGCAAAGTGGCTAGTTTTGACGTTGCAGCTGCCACTGAGTTCCTGGTTGCTTTAAGAATTTTTAAATGTTATTAGTATAATGACAGAGTTTACAGTTATTCACAGCATATTAGTTGCAAACACTTACTATCTATGGTACCAGCTTAATGCTTGATCTTGGGTTTCCTTTAATAGAAATGTTGCAGCTTTTACATTTAATTATAATGGGGATTAATCATCACTTATGTGAGTTTTCACCTAAGAGCGAAAATTTTGGAACAAATTATAGTTGGGATGAGTCTATTAGATTTAAAATATAACACCAAAATAGCTTTCAGTTTGTGCTTTTAAATTTTTCATTGACAAAACATTGTTAATGTCACTAGCCTCCTGAAACCATTATATGTAACTAATTAGATGATTGATTGATTGAATAAATATTGATCGAGTGTCCAGTATGGGCCTGGCCCAGTTGTAGGTGCTTGGAATAATACTCAGTGAACAAAACGTAACTATCTCTGTCATCAGGGGAGCAAGGGGAGATAGACATTCAAAATAACCATAATAAAAAAGTATATTGTATAGCAAGTTAGAAGGTTATAAGTGCTATTGGGGGAAAGTAGAGTAGGATAAGGAGGACAAGGATTTGGGCAGGAGATTGGAATCTTGAATAAGATAAAGCTCCTTGAGGAGGTGACATTTGAACAAAACTTGATGAAGGTGAGCAAGTTAGTTTTGTGGCTATCTGGACAATAAGCAGAGGGAACAGCCAGAGCAGAGGCCCTAAGGCAGGAGTGTACCTAGAGGGGTTCAAAGATCAGCAAGGAGGTCAGTATGGCTAGAGAAGAGTGAACAAGGAGGAAAACGATTATAAATCCGGTTATAAGGTTTGTATGCTGCATAAATATTGTCTTAAATATTGTCTACCAATGCGTAGATAGATGCTTAGAATAGTGGTTCTCTGTAAATGCTTGTGGAATGTTTCTTTGGCAAATGAATTGGTGCTTATAAGAACTGGTTCTGAACTGCAATAGAAAACGGAAAAGACTTCTGGAATTGTTGCTAATTCTGCTGTTGGCAAAAGTTAGAATTGGAGTTAGAAAAGGGGGAGGACTGGAAACTAACATGGTCAAAGCTAATGGGTGGATGTCTGAGTCCTGCCTGACCACAATCACACTCATCTTGCTAGGGGTATTAATTTTTCACTTATCTGGTAGTGAAAAATCATTTGGTACTGAAAAATTCCTTTTCTCTTTGATTTTTGTCCTCGTGATTGGAACTTTCAATCAAAAGTAAAAAATTTCAGTGTAGGGAATACCCATGATTTGAAAGTTTGAGATCTGTCAACCTTAGAGTCTCATACTACAGACTGGCATTATTTTTTCTTGTTTATTTCTTATAGAATAGATACTATAATTATTATAGTTGTGCATTTTGTTTTACAAAGTATTTTTACATGTATTATCTCATTTGACCCTCACAGCAAATCAACGTGAGAGGTGAATAGCCATTATTAAGTTTTGGACTAGGGATTATCCATTTACCGTCAAGATCTACTCTCTACTCTTTTTCTAATCCTTTCTGTAGTCTTAAAGTTGACCTTCATAGATTGCATCAGTGAGCTCCCTTGTTCTCTTCTGGAAGGATTCAACCAAAGAGGGGCAGTGGCAGGATATCTGTGGCAGAAGGGAAGTGAATTTGGGGTTTTATTTCTCCGGCTGCTTTCCGACCAAGCTGCTGGTTAGCAGTGGCAGTGTGGAGGCCACAGCACCTGTCCATTCTTCAGCCACAGCTTTCTTTCTGGGTTCTTTCAAGGTCTAGGGCTGGTAATGGGTCTCCACTGTTGCTATCCCTTAATGACTTAACTTCATTATTCCTTGCTCAGTTTCCCTTTTTGAGTGTGTCTTTTGTCTCCTGTTGAGACCCTGACTGAGACACTACTTTAAAAATGACAACCTAGAGAAGTTGGGTGACTTGCCCAATAATAGACATCTGGTGAATGATAGAGGAGGGACTTGAATCCTGGTTTTGTCACTCAGAGGTATAATCAATTCTGAATATACTGCAAAGGAACCTATTCCAACTGGTAGATACTTTTGAAAAACCTTTCTACTTTGGTCTCAAATTAAAAGTATATTATATGGGATATTATTTATTGGTATCCTTTAACTATGGATGGCCCTTTTAAAGAATAGGGCTCTTTAAAAAAGAAATACACCCTTCCCCCCAACAACCCCCAAACATATCATATCTTCATAAGAAAAATATGGAGATAAAATCATTCAAAATGGTTGCTTTTGGTTGTTCACTGTGATGAATAGTGGGATCAGTGTGAATAGTTAATTAATAATCTGTCATTTCCCTCTTTCATCTCTCTTCTTGTCTATCATAAAATCCTCTTTACTCTTTATCCAACTTTTCAGTCTCTTTCCTTCCAATTGGTCACCAATATCAAATATTGTCTCTAAAACATCTGACCCCGTCATTTCTCTGTTCCCCACTATCTACAGGATGAATCCCAAGCCTTTGATTTGCCATTCTTCATCTGTCCTCACCCTTGTATCTAACCTTATGGCCTTCTATTTTCTTCCATTCAAAACCTATACTTGCTCCAGTGTTAAATTATTTGCAGTTAATAAAATATGGTTCTCATTTGCTTTTGCCTTTTTGCACTTGCTGTTCTTTCTGCTACAATATCTCCATCCTTGCTCCTAGTTCCATTGTCTGTTAAGAGAACCACTTATCCACCAGGTTTCTATTGGAAAACATCACATGAAACTTTTTGTACCCCACAGGCTGAGCTGACAGATATAGGGAAAGAAGCTCAACTCTTTGAGGACAGAGATGAGGTCTTATTTATCATTGTTTCTCCTGAGTCCTGCAACCTAGTCTAGGGCTCTGTGCTTAGTGGACAATCAATAAGTTATTTATTAAGCAAATGACTTAGTATGAGGTTCCTTCAACCCACGCCTTTACAAGAAAAATTTTGAAGTTGTTTTTGCTGATTTGAATTAAAATGTTAGAAAGATGGGAGTAATGAGAAAATAAAAAGTATAAATTTTGAATGGTCATCAACTGCAGAGTTCCTAAATAAGGAGTCTATGCCATAGAGTTATGTTTTCACTGCAGAAGGATTGAGTAGGACTCTGTACAACTTTGGTCTCTTTTCCAACCTGTGATTGATCTGTGTTAGCTTACTTTGCTGCTAGTATAGAAAGAATTTTCTTTTTTTTTTCCCCTAAAGATTGGTTGGCCATCTTTTCTCTACATCTCTGATAGTAAAGGTCTTTTAGTTCTCACAGCATGAGTTTCTGAACAAGGGGTCATCTGGGAAGCAGCGAGTTTTGAGGATCTTACTCAGGTCGTTGCAGCTAATGTTCTGGAAGTACACGACTGTCATAATAGAAGTCAGACCCCAAGTTGGTATTATTAGTAAGAGTTTTGTACCACAAACACTCCCAGTCCATTCAGAGTATCACTTGTTGAGGGGAGAATGATACCAATTGTAATACTACACAGTCATGCACCCTATAACAACATTAAGGTCAATGATGAACTGAATGTACAATGGTTGTCCTGTAGGATTACAGTGAAGCTGAAAAATCCTATCACCTAGTGACATTGTAGCCATCATAACATCATAGCACACTGCATTATTCACATATGTGTGGTGATGCTGGTGTAAACATTATGTAAAGCATATAATACTTGATAATGATAATAAATGGCAATATTACTGGTTTATGTATTTACTATACTTTTTATTGCTTTTTTAGAGTATACTCCTTCTACTCATATATAAAAAAAGAAGTTAACAGTAAAACAGCCTCAGACAGTAGATATTCCAGAAGAAGGCATTGTTATCATAGGAGATAAAAGCTCTCTGTGCGTTATTGCCCCTGAGGACTCTCCAGCGGGACAAGACCTAGAGGTGGAAGACAGTGATACCGATGATCCTGACCCTGTGTCGGCCTAGGCTATTGTGTATGTTTACGTCTTAATTTTTAACAAAAAAAGGTAAAAAGAAACTCTTAAATAGAAAAAGGCTGGTAGAATAAGGATATAAAGAGATAAAATATTTTTGTACAGCCGTACAATGTATTTGTGTTTTCAGCAAAGTGTTACTACAAAAGAGTTAAAAATTTTTAAAAATGTAAAAGTTTATAAAGTAAAAAAGTTACAGTAAGCTAAAGTTAATTTATTATTGAAGACAGAAAAATATTTTTATAAGTTTAGTGTAGCCTAAGTGTACAGAGTTTGTAAAGTCTTACAGTAGTGTAATGTCCTAGGCCTTCACGTTCACTCACCACTCACTCACTCACCCAGAGCAACTTCCAGTCCTGCAAGCTCCATTCATAGTAATTGTACAGGTGTAGCATTTTTCATCTTTTATTCTCTATTTTTACAGTACCTTTTGGATGTTTAGGTGCACAAATCCTTACCATTGTCCTACAATTGCCTGCAAAATTTAGTACAGTAAGGTGCTGTCCAGGTTTGTAGCCTGTGAGCCGTAAAGCCCAACTATGTAGTAAGCTATACCATCTAGGTTTGTGTAGGTACACTCTCTGATGTTCACACAATGATGAAATCACCTAATAATGCTTTTCTCAGAATATATCCCCGTTGTTAAGCGACACATGACTATACTATAATTCGAAGTCAAATTACCATGTTGATTAGGTATATATGGTAGAAGAATAGAGCTCAAGAAACTTTTGTATACATTGGACAATTTTGTGCATTGAAATAGTATTTCCCTCACCTTCAAGGGTGAGGTTTATTGTTTTGGGATATAAATTATGAAAGGATAGAGTATTCTTATAATAAGATAATTTCAAAAGTGGTACCAAAACATTTTTACCAAATTAAAGTAAGTTTGAATTTTCTTTCCTGATTTTTGAAATGGGAGAATCACGTTGTACAAAGGGGAAGTAATCAGAGTAAACTAAAATTTAGTGATTTGTCTGCTAGTCACAAAGTGGTGTCACACAGGAGTCACAATGGACCCTGACTTGCTTTTATAGATAAGTTCTATTCATTGGGAGACATTTTCTAATTCACAAGTCAGAGAACAACAGACTTAACAAATTTACCAAACAAAATTGGGATAACCAGTACTATAAACACTGTCATAACAACCAGTCACCATCATAATGGAAAACTAGACAGATATGAGCTAGATTGACATTCAGCAGGGATAAGGACAGGACAGGATATATAGGAAGAAAAATCAAATCACCAATAATTAGGAAGGAAAATGTTTGTAAGTAGCAGCATTATTCCCTATGTTTGTTATAGCACCCTTTCGCTTTTCTCTTACACTTATCCACATATTAATAGAAATGGTGTTATAAAAAGAGCATTAAAATTGAAGATTAAAAAGTAAAAATGGAATGCTGTATTAATGGTAAGAATTCTGGGGTAATTCTTTTATCACAAATATTCTTGCTTCTGTATTCACTATTCTAGTTATTGGTACTACCATTGCTCGGTGGCCCTAAGCAGAAGAATCTTGAGGAATTATCTTAGACCTGTTCTTCTGCCTTACTGTCTGTTTTAAGTTTTCCAGTTTCTAGGTCCAGATAGTCAACTTGATTCCTTTAGTTAGCCAACATTTATTGAGTGCCTAGTGTGTGCCTAGTAGAATGATATAAACAAAAATTGTAGTCCTTGTGGAACTTACATTTTCTTAAACACCATATTTCTCTTATTCTAAGATGAGACTTCTGAAATAGTAACGCATTTTACAATGTTAAAAAAATCTAAACTAAAACTTAATAGTGCATTGTGTTGTGGTTATCTTTGCTTATACATGTATGAATTTAGTGAAGCTCATAGAAAATGTTTAACTGTCACCTCAGTTGAGTTGTTTGGAAGCTGCATGTGCAATTAAATTTTAACTTAAATTTGGATCCCTGGTTGTTTTTAAAAATTTTTTTTTTTTTGAGACAGAGTCTCACTCTTTTGCCTGGGCTAGAGTGAGTGCCGTGGCGTCAGCCTAGCTCACAGCAACCTCAAACTCCTGGGCTCAAGCGATCCTCCTGCCTCAGCCTCCCAAGTAGCTGGGACTGCAGGCA
>CAUYSK010094012.1:0-18416 GCA_963575035.1 Avahi laniger | reverse complement strand
GTGTCTTTCTTATACAGTATCATTTGCTCTTTTGGGTAGATGCCCAGTAATGGGATTGCTGGATTGAATGGTACTTCTACCTCTATCTCTTTAAGGTATCTCCATATTGCTTTCCAGTAAGAAAGCGGCACCTGCTTTACAGTGTTAAGCCTTTGAAAACACCTTTTGGAGGCGCACATCTTCAGGAAAACCGCTCAGCATGCTACAGCCCCTGGAGGTGCCCGGTCGCCCCCATTATCACTGCTTCCCCGCAGAGCAGCCTCTCCAGGACAGATGCTAACAATCGATACCGAACACCTCACACTTAAATCCGTCAATGAAAAGGCTGTTACAACAACAGCAGCTGTTTTATGTGGCTACTGATTTCTTTCCGGCCTCCCAAACCCAGAGGTAGGAAATAATAACCGGTCATTTTTCATCAAGACAGACAATGCAGTAGAATGATTGGAGCAGAGATGCTTCCTGAAAACTGTTACCGCCCATGTGAGCACTGCCTGGAGAAAAGGTGAAAACCCACCTTCTGGGAGGTTTCTGGTCTTGACCTGATAAGAAACAGCAACGGGAATCCTTAGGAACGTGATAAGAAAAGCAGCACCAGGTGATCCCACGTTCCTGGGCAAACCCATCGCTGTGGTTTCACCTGGGCCTCCAAACTAGGCCGTGCAGCTGATAAAAGGGTAGCTACCATCCCTGTTTCACAGATGGGCAGGCAGAGACACAGGGGAGAGGCTTATTAAGTGGCAAAACTAGAGCTAGAGCAAGAGCTTCTCTCTCTTAAGCTAGTCTTACTGTGTTTGCTTTATTTCCTCGAATTGAACAGCAAGCAAATAATTCAGTGAGATAGATCCAAGTATGAACGGGATCAAACCAAATTGTGTTTTTGAAGAATATTTAATGACCTGGGGAAATATTTACAGTAGGAAATTAAGTGAAACAATAACTATGCGTGCACATGTGTATTATAATCCTGATTTGCAAAAATTTTATTTAGACACATATATACATCATATATGAACCAAAAGACATCTCTAGAGGGTGATTAATGAGTGACTTTAGGGTCTTCCTATACTTTCCTGTATTTTATACATTTTTTACATTGTGCATGTATTCCTAATATTTTAAAATGTTAATTTGAGCATACAATTTGATAATAAATTTGATAATTTTGATAATAAATTTGATAATAAAATATATGTATATATACACACACCTACATACAAATCAGAATTAGAAAATCTCAAGGAAAAAAGCCTTTGCTACTTTCTCTTGCTGTCTCCTATGGAGGACATTAGACCCGGCAGTCCCAGAACCCGGTGGCTGTGGTAGACAACACGGCTGGTCGGCCTCATGACCCAAGTCAAATGCTTCCTCTCTCTGAGCCTTACAATCTTTAGCTATCCAAAAAGGCATATTTCCATTTCTTGCCTAATTTATATGTTTTTTGAGGAAAAAAATGAAGAATCAGATTCTGTGCCTTGAGCCCAAACATGCAGGCAGACAGGAAGCAGGGATGTGATGAGAAAGGGGCATCCCTGCTTTGGAAACCACAAATTTATTCAGAAATTTGTTGCTGTCTTCACCAAGCTGTGGGCTGAAGCAGCCCCCATGATTACCTCTTCGCAATCAAATGGGTGCGTATCTAGGGAGGCAGATGTAGCTCCGGTGGAGGGGCCGCAAGCCTCTAATTGTAGGATTTACATGAGATTCCCAGGAGGCAGAGAAACAGACAGCAGAAGAGACACCAGGAGTTATTTCCAGAAACAGAGAAAAACAGGAAGGCTTCCAGAGGAGCCTGCCCTGTTTCTGGCCTGTAGGATCTTCGTAGGTGGAAAAGAAAGTTAAAACCAGGACTAGGTGGCAAAGGATTGAATTAAATTCAAGGTAACTTTATTGAACACCTGCTTTCTGTGAGGCACTGTGGAATTGGGAAGGGATAAAAATGCCACAGCAAAGAAATGCGAGTTGAGAAATAATATTTTTTCTAGTACCTACTGTGCATCAGGCACTCTGTTAGACTCTTTATTTAAATCATCTCATTTCACCTTTACAATTAATTTGTAATTAAATAGGCAACATCAGGCACACGTTCAACAAAGAGCCCCCTAGCACATCTGCAGGTTTGCAAACACGCCATGCTCACCTGCACTCAGCTTCCTTTTCATATGTTGTTCCTCTTACTAGGATGCCCTTCCCACCCCCGCTTGAATAACTCCTTTAGGAATTAATTCAATGGCCACTTCCTCCAGGAAGCCTTCTTTTAGCCACCTACTCTCAGGCTAGCTGAACTCTTACAGCAACTCCCAAATCTGAACTCCCACTGCACTCTGTGTTATTTTTTTGCAATTGTGTATTTGCTTTCCTGCATCCGTCACTACATTGCACACATTTTTGTGGCTGTTTTGTTTTGCCTTTTGCTCCTGAGAATCTCTGGTTCCTAACACAGTACCCAAAGAACAGGAGGTGCTCAATAAATGTTTGTACTCTAGATAAAAAACTGGATTCCTTCATGGAAAGAAAGGAAAGGATAAATAAATAAATCTTTAATAAATGAATGAGTAAATAAATGCTATGTGAATTCATACATCAGTGAAGGAAAGCACGCATGTTTCTGACACAGTTCTGAATGCTGCAGTTATAGGAGAAAGGAGAGATTTAAAAAAAAAAACAGTTGGAAATGAGCAGAGGTGGCCAAGACAGGTCACAAAGACCAACATCCAAATAGCGCCACATCCAGGAACACCGTGATTATTTTTAGCCTGTTCTTTCCCAAAAACAGCATTACATTTCTTGCCATTGACTTGTGCATTTTGAAACTTTCCAGCCATCCTGCCAATTTCATGTCTGGCGGGTCCTTTGAGGTTCATGTAAAAGCGTCAGGCCCCCCAGATCTGGAAGACAGCAAATACCTTCTCCGATCTTTCTGAATCAGGTTACGCACGTGCGTGGCTTTCCGGCTGGTCCTGATCCTCAGTCCTGTTTCGTTTCTTCCACTGTCTTGGACACTGCTGCACCAGAGAGAAAGCTACACTAGAGATGGGCCTGCATAGCCCACGAAATCTAGCATCTCACAGTTGCTTAATAATACAGCTACCCATCATACAACAATATTCTGTTTTTTTAAAAATGTCTTGCCATTGACAAAGGGGTTTAAAGTTATCATGTGCTTTTTCTTATGTAATTTTCATGATAGCTTTAGAGCAGCAGATGTGATCGTCTTTCTTCGAGAGACAAACAATCGGGACTCAATGAGATTTCTTACTTTTCTTTTGTTATAGCCTCTCAGGCACTTTGTGGGTTTTCTCTCCTTTCTCATTGTCTTTCCTCCTCAATACTAACGGCAGAGACTATTAATGCTCACACATATCTGGTGCTCTGTCCTTCTGGACACATAGAAGAACTGTCCTTCCTAGCCCCTGAGAGTTCGGAAGCACCATGTCACTAATTCGGGTCAACGAGCTGTCAGCAGAAGTGCATGTGTCCTCTGGGGACATACAGCATCTCATTGTTGGTACAGGATCCTTCAACACCCTCTTCCTCTCTCAAGGTCACATGTTTCCTTCTTCCCCTGTCAGAGCTTCATGTCGAGAAAGTGGAGCCACAGAGCCAAAGCTGCACAGATAGCTGAGCTCCTGCTCTGAAAAGAGGAATATACTTTAGAGGAATGAGAATTAAACTTTCATAGTGTTAATCCTAAAACCTTTGGAGGTCATTCATTAATGCAGTGTAACTCAGTCTCCCCTGATAAATGCAGATGCTCCTATGAGAATTGCAAACCTGCGTTTCAGACTCGGAAGCCTCCCCCACCCCCAATCAGGGTTTCTGTACCCACACTTTCCGAGGTTTTTCCAGTTCTCAACATTTAGTGCTCTCCTGGTGAGTTCCTACAGAGCATTAATTGTGACTCTGTAATCATCTCTAGAGTGCACTTAAAGTTCAGTCCCTGATCAATACTCCTCCCCCACTGCCCAGCTCCTGCTCCCTTCTCCGGCATCACTAGAATAAATAAGCTGGGCTACACCCGTACCAATCCAGTTCCGCTGAACTAGCAAGTACAGAAGAGACCAGAGAGTCAAAAGATCTGTTGCAAATTTGAAGACCTTTGGAGCTGGAGGAAGTCACCAAGCAGCAGAGTTAAGAATACAGAGGATGGACTCTGCCTAGTTCAATGCCTGCAAGCCCTCTGCAGCAGAGCGGCAAGACGACATTCAGTATCCCACACAAATACTTCTAGGGGTAGGGAACTCACCACCCCTCTCTTTGAACAGTCTGCTTCTTTAGATGGTTTCTTCACTGTCTTGTGCCTACGCATTCCATCCAGGGCCCCGACTGTACCACTCGAACGTCAAACAGAGAAATCGGTTCTTCTTCACCGTAACAATTCTTTAAGAATTTGAAAACAGTCGTCAGGTCTTCCCCAGTTGGCCACAATATCCCCCCTTTTGCCGTAAGCCTTCTCATTTTAAACATAAGAAAAGTAATTCCTAGAGGGCAGAAAGAATTGATCAAGATCACAGAACTAATTGCTAAAGCTTCTGACTCCCAATCCAGTGCTCTCTATATTTGTTTATTCATCTGTTTATTCGACAAATATTTTAAAAGCATTTAATATATATATAACGGGTAATGCAGGGCTTACAAGTTAAATGTGATTCAACTCCACCCACTTAGTAAAATATAAGACATGTGGACAGATAAAGCTGCTGTAGTTGGAAGGAGGTGAAGGAAATTATACTCATTAAATGCTTTTTAAATGTCAAGCACTGCCAGGTACTTCATATATTATTTCATTTAATTTCTCAACTATATGCTAAGGTTGACAGTATCGTATCATTTTGCTCATTTAAAAACTGAAAATTGTTCCAGTTTATTTGTCTATTGCTGCGTAAGAGACCATCAAATTATAATGATATTAAACCATTTTATTATGCTCAGAGATTCTGTGGGCTGGGAATTAGGACAGGATACAGCAGGGGCGGCTCGTTTATGCTTCAAGATATGTGGGGCAGCGGGAAAATCTCAGATGTCTAGAGGCTGAAATCATCAAGAGATTTTTTCACGTACAGGTCTGGAAGCTGAGCTGAAATGAGCTGAAGGTTGGGCTCAGCTGAGACTGTCTATCAGACGCACCTACACGTGAGGCTTGGGCTTCTGGTGGCAGCTGGCTTCTTCTGACAGCATCTGAAGTGAGACAAGCCCACCTCCATCGTATTCTATTGGTTAAGGTGTCCGTAAAGCAAATGAGGATTAACTTAGACTCTAGTTTGTAATGGGGACCTGAAAAAGTCACAGAAGTGACTGTGGAATTACTGCAACAAACACTGAAGCCCTAAGTTATACAGCTGGTATGTGGGGACGCAGGCGATGAAGCCAAGCCACGCTGGCTCTAGCAGATTTTCTGTGATTCTTCAGAAGACGGGTAGATTGTTATGTCGTTCAAGAAGGCTCTGCAGAGAAGGTACCACTTGGGGTGGGCTTTGAAGGAGGAGAGAGACTTGCACGTGGAGGCAAAGGGCATTCTGGATGTGGGGTAAAGTGTGACCGAGTCACAGCGGCAGCCGTCACGCACTCCCACCACGGTCTCCAGCTGGCGTCTGTTCCAGACAAAGGGCTGTGGATCTTATCCTCCCCCAACAGTGAGCAGAAGCGCTAGACACTGGAAAGTTTTTGTGGCACTTTTTGCCAGATGGCAGGTCCCCTGGGTGACTATTGTCTATTACACAGGAAACTGAACTTGCTCCATGGCCCAGCCATAGCAGCAGAAAGGACAGGGCTGAATGGAAGAAGTAAAAAAAAAAGTCTCAATGTGGGAGACCGAGGGCGGGCTGAAATCCTCCATGACTCATTGCTTTGTGGCAGTGGCCTCTTGAGCCCCTGCGTAGACAACATTGGCTCAAAGAGCATTTGGAATCAGAATCGTAGGAGATTTTCTTGGCTGGCGTACACCCCATACAAAGAGAGTCAGGTTCAAGTCTAAATCATAGAAGAAGAAGAGGTCTTCATGGAGATTTTGAGAGTGCCCAGTGAAACTACTCTCTAGGGCACTATTTTCGTTACATATTTTACATTAGTTGTTAGAAGTGTGAAGGACAATTATGATTTTAGTGGAGATATTTTTGAAAATGGAAAAAAAAACACAAATAAAAACATTATAAGCCCTACAATTCTAACAATTTTCAATGTCCTCTCTCACCAATCCCAACGCCTACCTAACACATTCTCACGGCCACTGACACCTCCATTGTAGCCCATTATGTTATATATCTATTTCACTACTCGTTTGTTAACTATCGCCCCCATGAGAATGGAAGTTCCATGTGCAAAGTCATTTGATTCTACATCCTCAGCACAAAAATACTGCTTGCACATGGTGATCCTTCAATGTCTGTTAAATAAATCAGTCCCTAGGGGCAGGAAAGAGGAACTCACAAGCTTGCTGCCACACCTTTCCGTTAGTCTTGGGCGGGAACATCTGACCCTGTAACATCGTCAATGAGCCAAGAGTGGTTTTCTTGCCACCTGCACCACGTGTGACCTTGGCCTATCCCTTAGCGTTTCTGAGCACGAATTTCCTTGTCTGGGAAGAACATATTTCTGTGGAAGGTTGTTGTAAGGATCAAGTCATGAAGGTATTTTGCAGATGATGATGATGGGGTGGGGGCCCAGCCATCCTGCCAGGCAAAGCCCACGCTACTTGCTGCCAAGCTTGGATGAGTCGAAGAAAAGGACAAGAAAAATAAGAGAAGCAAAGAGACAAAAGGGAACAAACAGGAAGATGAGGACGAGAAGGAGGCCAGGAGATGGGAAAAAGAGACACCTACTACAAAACAAAGGAAAGGAAAAATGAGAGCAGAAGAGAGATGAAGAGGAAGAGGATATGTGGTCAAGAGGAAGAAGGTAAAGAAATTATAAAGAAAAGAAGGGAGAGAAAAGTTGAGGAGTGTGAGAGAGGAAAAGAAAAGGTAAGTGTAAGAAGGGGGGACGATAATATTGACAGGAAGGAAAAAGAAAGTGAAAGGGAGGAAACAGGAAAGGAGGAAAAGAAGGAAGAAAAGAAGGGAGGAAGAGAGGGAGGAAGGAAGGAAGGAAGGAAAGGGGAAACAGAAAGGAAAGTTAAAGATCGAGAAGGGAGAAGACGATTGGGAGAAAGAGAGGCAAGGGAAAGAAATGGAGAGGTCCCTGGACAAAGGATTCCAGGATTCCCAGAATAACTTCAGATTTCAGGGATCACTGACTGGCCCCCAAATCGAGACCGCAGAGCCCTCTGCGGGAGCACTTGTCCCTCCATCTGTGCATCCTTGACTTGGCCAGCCCTCCCAGGAGGAGCTCAGGCCAGCCAGGATGCAGAGCTCGGGTCCCCAGGGAGGCCAGATTCATCCCCCCAAACTAATCCTTCATTTCACGCTCCCTAGCCCCTCTGATCGGGTCTGACAATTAGCGCAGCCTTGGCTGGGGTGCACCTCTGTGTTTATGGCATGATGTGGGCTCCAGCAGACACCATTAGCCCTGACTTTATGGGGATTTATTCAGCCTATTACAGTGACTCATACTCCAGCAATGAGATCTCTTCCAGGGCTCAGCACTTTGCTGCTGGCACCCTTCCTTCCTGCTTCCCCCAGCGGTTTCATTTCTGTTCTTTCTCCAGAATTTTCTAGCTTCCCCTTTGGCCTCAACTACTATTTGGGGGTGGAGGGCCAGGAGTGTAACTTCTGTCTTGCAAAAAATCTGATTCCCCCAGAGCCACTTGGCTAGACCAAGTCTGTAAACAAGCAGTGAAAAAACATATAGTATGAAGAAAATAGGGCTTATTTTTTAGGGAGATAGGAGGGAAGTCTCAGACTTGCTGCTAAGAACCCAGGCCTGAATAAATGTTGACATCTCTTCATCTTCCTCAATATATTCTAGAATGTCAGAGATGGAAGAGAACGTAGAGACAGATTAAAGTCTCAGCACATAGATGGGGAAACTGAGGTCCAAAGAGAAGAAGAGACTTGCACAACATTTCATAGCGAGTAGTAATTAGATCTTGAACTCATAACTTCTGATTCCTCTCGTCTCTCTATTCTTTTAATTTATTAATTCATTTATCCATTCAAGCAAATACTTGAGATGACATCAAGGGCCAGCTCTGCCCTGAAGCCTTCCAAGATACTTAGGGTTAGATCGGCCGCTCCCACCATTTCGTGCCTTCTGAACCCTGCGTATGGACACTGGCATTGTGGACTTGACTGCCGCGTTTACTGTGTTGTGTATGAGAAAGGCGTCTCCTCTTCCAGACTGGGCTCTTCGGGACAGAGACCTGGTCTTACTCTCTTACATAGCCTTGTCACTGCCACAGACCTGGCACAAAGTGGATGCTGAATAAATGTTCGATGAAGCAACTAATGAATTAATAGGCTCCAATAGCATCAAACTTCTGATCACCCACTAAGTTGGCAGGGAGCACTGCAGGTTCAGCCAACTAAGCCCCTGTGCCAACCACCCCTGCAACACAGTACAGACCCTTTTTTAGAGCAGACACGACCCCTTCCTCTTGCCCTCCTGAGCCGTGATTGTGTCAAATTACCTGGGCAATGCGTGCCGCCTTCCTTTCAAGAGACTGATTCATACTGATTGAGAAGTTTATGGAGATTTATTTGAATTTGAAGATGAACTAATAAGCCCTTGATCCCACGGGGGCTGGCACGACCACTTTCAAGGTTCAATGTTCCCTTGGCCGATCTGAGCAATCACTGAGGGCTTTCCTAGGCAAACTGATTGAAATACAGCTTGGAAAAGAAACAACGCTGGGTCATTAAATCCCAGCACAACGAAGGGAAAAGAAGGAGGCAGAGGGAGGTTTAACTCACCTTCCAACCTGATTTGGATGCTCTCTGATGTCTCTTAAGTCCAAGGGGAGGGGGCAGAAGACTCTAGGGAGAAAGGTCCCACTCCCAAGACAAAGACCCGCAGTGGTCTGCAAGTGGGCAAGAACAAACAGGCAGCCATTTCCACCCAGGTAGACTATAAATCCAGCCTTTATTACCTTTTATTATGTTGTTTCAACAGACTCTTAAAGACAGCACAACGGTCGGTTGATAGCGGCACTAAATCTCTTTCATTTTCTTCCCATATTACTTTCGCCTCCTGGATTTTTTTTCTCTCTCTCTCTCTCTCTCTTCATGAGTCAAATTTTATCGGTCTTCTCTAGAGGATGGCGGTAGAATGGAAACATTGTTTATGATTGGGAAAGAAAACCAACAACCCCCAAACCTCAAAACTGTGAGCTAGCAATGAATGTACGTGTGCAACCTATGCGTGTATAAATTTTATATTTATATGCATACATACATATACATAAACACATATATAAGGCAAAAAGGCAGAGGAGAAGCATAAATCTAATTAAGGAAAAATGGGGGCTGGGTGTGTGTGTGGCAGAAATGAACATAAGAACAATTTACTGCCAAACATCAGAGGCTGAAATGGAATTAAAATAAACTAAGGGTCACAATTTTTAAAAGCCTTATTTAAAGAAGAGAATTCTGTTAAGAGCTGAAAAGGGGTCCCAAGAATACTATGAGGTAGGAGGTGAGGGGAAGAGGGGGAGAGAGAGGGAAAGAGAAGGAGGAATAGGAGTAGGAGGAGAGAAGGGGAAGGAGAGAGGAGAACGGAAGTAGAATGGGAACAAGAGTGAATTAGGGAAAATTAAAGTCTGGGATCTTTATGCGTCAGCTCTACAGTAAGGCTGAGAAACATTTCCATTGCATTTGATGAAGCAGATATTAAGCAGATATTGAACAAAGATCTTCAACAAGTTCTCATTTTCTGTATTAATTACCAGTGCCTCTTAGGAAATTGAATACTAGATGCCGATCTCCTTACTACCCCTCCTCATCCTTATATATGATTTGCAGTCATACAAGCACTCTGCACTCCCACCCACACCCCACAGATGTTGACCATCACTTTTCTTTGAACACTCATCTTTTTTTTTTTTTTTTAAGATAGAGTCTCCTCTGTTGCCCCGGGTAGAGTGCTGTGGCATCATCGTAGCTCACTGCAACCTCAAATCCCTGGGCTCAAGCGATCCTCCTGCCTCAGCCTCCCAAGTAGCTGGAACTACTGATGTGCACCATGACGCTCCAGCTTATTTTTCTATTTTTTGTAGAGATGGAGTCTCGCTCTTGCTCAGGCTGGCTTCAAACTCCTGAGCTCAAGTGATCCTCTCTCCTCGGCCTCCCAGTGTGCGAGGGTTACAGGCATAAGCCACTGCATCCAGCCTGAAGACTCTTTAATCTACCCTGTATTTATTCTCACAGAGTCAACCGATATCCCCGAAATTGCCCCATCACTCAGATTTTTCTCTGAGCCCCTTGCCCTCTTTTCGCACTGCCTCATTGATGTTTCTCGTCCCTCAGACCTGTAAGACCTTTTTCATGTTTGTGCTCTTCCTTCTTTTAGCTCTCATTGTCTGCTCCTTGAGAACTGGTGTCACATGTACACCCTCAAGTTGGGTGGCCTCATTCAAAGCCCGGCTCTACCTTTTACTAGCTGTGTTATCTTGGGTAAGTTACGATCCCACTGGAACCTCTGTGTCTTCATCTGTTCCATGGAGGAGACACTGCCATCTATACCATGGGGCTGTAGCCAGGATTAAATAAGATGATAGGTGAAAAGTGCTGGCCCTACCCTGCTGTCCAACTCTTTGCCACTCCCTGGCTGAAAGGCGGTGGGGCAAGTGACCTAGATTCTCAAGTTTGCTTTACTCATCAGAAAAATAAACATAACAAACACCTTTTTGGGGCATCATGAGATAGTATAACACAGTGGTTACAAACTCATGTACTGGAGCTAGACTTTATGAATTCAAATGCAAGCTACACTACTTACTGCTGTACAACCTTCAGGCAAGTTACTTAACCTTTTGTTGCCTCTATTTTCTCATTTTAAAAGATGCTAGTAGCACCTCCTCTATAGTGTTCTTGCAGGATTCAATGAATTAATTCAAGCAAAGTGCTTAGAACAGTCCCAGACATATAGGCAAATTTTAATACATGTTAGCAATTATCATTATGGTTTAAGTGAAACGATACCCATGAAGGACACAGACACACAGAAGCTCATCAAGTGGTAATCCTCATTCAGGAGATAAAATCCTCCCACTTCTGAGGTTAAAATCTGTCAATACAGGTAATGCATTGCAAGGAGGAATTTTCATCTCCTATAGTCAAGGTGAATGTTTGATGCCATCACTAGCAAGAATTTGCTTTTCATTTGTATTCCTTATGCTCCAATACTTTGTTCAGGTACAGTACCCACCCGATCAGATCCATCAGATCCGCTGCCCAGAACTTGTAAATTCACCAGATAGGAAACTTTTGTTGTTTCTAATGAGGAAACCAATTCTTCAAGCCTTGTTAGAATTGCCAAACAGGGTTTCCTGCTGGGCGGCTTCATTTACTTGGCATATCCTACTGAGAGACACCAGTAGCATTCACGGAATGGGGAACACAGAAGACAGACAACTGAATGAGAAATACCAATTTAAATGCTGAAATTTATCATCACCTTCCAGAGAAAAGGAACAGGTTTTTTTTTAAACGAAATGAGTTTTAGGAGTTAGATAAATCCATTGCATTTCACTCCGAAAATGTCAGAGTTAAACAATGAAATGTAAGAGGTCCTGCAATGACAAAGCCCCAATTGATTGAGAGCAGCTGATGGAAACCTTGAGGAGGGGATGATTCTGAGGCTACTTTCTAGTTCAGTAAGAAAGTGCTATAATCAATTAGTGATGTCTGCCCTGAGCAAGGAGTTGGACAGTGTTGGACCAATTTGCCATGTTCTTTCTATTCCTGACCTAGTTCAACTTTCTGATGTTACAGTTGTTTTCAACTCCCCTACATTGGGAAAAGAGGGGTTTAGACTGTGTTCATTTTTAAATTCCATTTTAGTACATGCAAATTTACTGAAATATGAAGAGTTGAATAAATAAGAATGATTTGTGTATTCTTGGCAAGCAATTTGATACAGCTAAACAGATTTTATGGACTCTCGAATAATGTTATTTCTCAAATAGTTTAAACCGTCTTTTCCCCATTCCCATTGGTAATTTTGTTTTTAATCTTTACCACCCATTAAAAATAGGCTGACACTCGTTAAAATCTTTACTGATATTAAAATAGTAAAGTGTACAAGTAAATTGGACTTTACCAGGAATTCAGGAATAAACAAAACAAGAAAAGCATGTGTGATTATTGTGGTCAGTCTTCTAAGAATTAAAGAGGAATTTTTTTTTTCAGGTGGTTCATGGATTCATGGATTTTTTTGTTGCCATTTTTGTTGTTGACCTAATGGGAATACTAATGATAACAATTGTTTGTGTTTCACACTCTGGAGATTTTATTTTTTAAAGACACTCTCCCTTATATTATCTTATTTGATCTTCACATTAGTCCCATAAGGGAAGCATGAAAAGAATTTTTATTTCCATTTACCAGAGGAGGAAATCGAGCTTCAGAGACAATTGAAGATTGAGCTCCAGAGATAACTGGGTGGAAAGACCAATGAAATCCTCTTCTCTCTCTATCCTCCCCCCATTCCCTACTCCTTTTTCTTTTTCTCTCCCCCCTTTCTCTCTCTCTCTCTGTCTGGAAGAGATTGAACAAGCTAATGTCACTGATTTGGTCCAAAATTGTAGCCTATCAACCATAATATCCCTGGACAATTAACAAAAATAAGTCAAGTTACAAATTGTTAAATACTACGCAAAAGGCACAGGATTCTAGAATAAGTGAATGAAGAAGGTGACTTTCAGTGGTAGAATCAGAGAAGGAGTCATAAATGAGAAGGATTGAGTTTGATGCTCAAAATCAGATAAAATAAAAAGAAGGAGATGAAGATGAAGGACATCTCAGAGAAGTTTCAGAAAAGTAATATGAAATCCGTATCTTGAAATTTAGCAGAGAAAAAGATCCTACACAGTTCCTCGGAGTTAAACAACTGGAGGAACATTAAACAAACTTCCATTTGGAGTTAAACAAATGGAAGACTATTTCTGACTCCCTGTGATTTTTGGTTGTTGTATCCATAGCTGGCACAGGGCCACCACAAGTGGTTTCACTGTGGGCAATGACTTTGCTCAAACATACCACATGGTTTTAGTGACAGACCTGTGTCTTAATCCATTTTTTGCCATTTGCTAGATTTATGACCTAAAACATATAGCTTCACTCCCAGATCTTTTCTTTCCTTTTTACTTCCTGCTTTTTGCTTAATCTGCCTGGAAGAAAAGATGATATTTATTTCCCAGGGTTGGCATAGGATCACCACAGCCTACAAAGAGCACCTAGCATATAACATGTGCTCAGGGCACTAGTTCTCGTCCTCATTTCTTGTTGTCAGAAGCACATAACTGGCTCGAGAGGAAAGAAAATATTTGATTTTCTCTAAGTAGATCCAAGCCTGCAGATGAGAGTATCAGTGCTGAAATTGAACTTTGTGTGTATGTGTGACATGGGGTAGAACATTTCATCAATTTCTAACATTGTTCAGCTTGAGATTTAGGGTAGATCTACAGGAAAGCATGGAAGTGACTCTAAATTAAATCAACCTGGTAAATTGTTCAGGGATTGTGATGTTTTACCATCAAAAGAAAGAGAGAGAGAGAAAAAGAAAGAAAGAAATAATTTCAAGTCTCCAATAGTTCACAGCTTGATCTAGCAGAAGTCATTCTTTAGAAATGTTACTAAATACTTATTTAATGAATATGAAGCAAGTGACAACATCTAATATATGTGAGAACAGGTAACAGGTAACGCTTATTGCAGTAGGTCACCTTACATAGAATAAAGTTTGATTCAAACGGACTCAATGGGGTGAGGTAAGAAAAACTGGAATTTTAGGATTTCATGATGAATAAAATGTATACACATACATCTTCACCTGTATCTATACTATGTATGTGCACATGTAAGTATGTATGCATGCGTTTGAGACGTAAATGACTAGTCTACCTACTATATCAAAATATTTTCTCAGTAAAGATCCCTATGGGATAGATAAGAAACTATTATGATTAACACACCATTTAATACCATACATGAGGATATTTCTAATGTACAGAGAAGTAATTTCTACAATCGAGCTATCTTATTGCTTACCCCTCGATCTTTTCTAATGCTATGTGGTTTGCTAAATAATAGTTTTAACAACATGAATGAAGGCTTATTTGGGCTAAAGAGCCATGTTATACAGGTTGACCACCATTATTAAGGAATGTTCTTCATATACAAATGTCTAATCATCTATTAAAACAAAGTTTCTCTTTAGTGAGGTGACACATTGATCTTCCATTACTGGTTAACACTGTAACTTGAAGAGGCTTATCAAATATCATCAGGGCCTTAGAGGAACTGGGAAAATAAGGGTAGATGATGTTCCTTGGGAAGGATGTGTGGAACATAAAAGCTACCTGGAGAAGGCCAAGTGGTGGGTGGGATGGGAGCTTGTGGTGGTGTTGATCATCTCTCGTGGAGGAGGAAGAAATGAGAAGTGTTAGCTCTGGGTATAGGAATAAATGATGGATGCAGGTGCCCACCAAGTGTCCCTCATTTATTCAACAACTGTTCTGAGTAAACACTATGCAGCACTATACATGCGCATATAAGAGCATCTGTATGTAACAAGAGCACATGTGGAAAGCAGGGTCCCTGCCCCTGGAGTTTATGCGTAATGCATTTTCTCTAAGTGTGGGCCCTGGACCGGCAGCATCAGTATCACCTGGGAAGCTTTCAGAAATGAAAATTCTCAAAACCCACCCCAGACCTACTAAATCAGAAGTGCTGGAGTAGGCCCCAGTAATCTATGTTTTAATAAACATCTGAGGAGATTTTCGAGAACCACTGGTTTAATGGAAAGTGTTCTATAACTCCAGTACCAAAAAGTTATCCTGGCGCAGAGAGTGTGAATGGGAAGTAGAGCTTCAAATGGCAGGAAAATTTTTAATAAAGTTCCTTGATTCCCTGCCCATCTCTGCCTACACAAGTCACTTGCTATTTCTGTGATGTTGCCTGGTACATGGAGTCCCAAATGTTTCTGCTCACCAGAATTACTGAAGAGCTGTTCAGACATTGGCTCATTCATCTACTCATTCATTTATTCATCCTACAAACATGTGTGGAACTGTTATGTTAGGCACTCTCCCAGGCATGCAGTGCAATTGCAAAAAAAGACTAATGTTATCTTTGTTCTTATGGAGTTCAGCATCCAAATGGGATGTCAGAATATAAATGATCACAAAAATAAAATCATCAAGAAATTACCAAAAAAAAAAAAAAAGAATGAAAGAAAATGTTTTAAGACAGAACATCCTGAATGCATCGTGTTGGGCAGGGGGCAGGGGGTACAACTTAATAGGAGTCAGGAAGTACCTCTCTGAAGAAGTGATATTTAAGCTGAGCTGAAGGATGAATAGATGTTAAGTGAGAAGAGACACTAGCCTGAACAAAGGTCTAGAGAGAGGCAAAACCTCAGTGTGTTCAAGGAACTAAAGAGGACAAGTGCAACTGGAGTGCAGAGAACAAAGGACAAGTTGTCTGGTTTGAGACTGAAACCATATAGGTTGGTGGAGACCAAAGCACGCAGCCTGGGAGGACACCGAGAACAGGGAACAGAGAAGATTCAATTTAAGTTTAAAATGATCACTGTGGTTTCAGGGAGCAAAACGGACGAGGGCAGAGCTATGAAAGCTGGCAGACCAGCTCCGAGGAGCCTGCTGCCATGGCCCGAGTGAGTAGGTAATGGCATGGTGGGGAGGGGGGTGTAGCAGGTGATGCAATGGCTTAAAAAGCAGGCATCACTGCGTCTAGAGCAGACTGTCACTCACTAAGCTATTTGGACTCAGAAATCCCCCCTAGACTTGGCCACTAGATGGAGAGAGGGGTATTCGCCTAGATAGAACTCTTTCAGTGACCTTAGGCAAGTCCTTGTCCAGAACTCTCTCCTCCTTTTTGCCACCAATCCACTCTCGCCTCTTAGTTTCTTTTTCCTAAGTGCCACACTCCCACTGTTCTTTTAAAACGCAAATGCCCTGGGGAATCAAAGCTCTGAACTGTCTTTGAGAACGCTGAGCATGTCAGTTCCCTCCTGACAGAGGCAGGTTGCAAGGTTTCTTGGTTACAAGGCTAACACTCTGCTGTGACCCTGGTTTCCCTCTAACCCAGGTCAGGACAGGGATGCAATGTGATTGACACTTCTTACCCCACAGGTGGCCTCTGGTGACTGGAGGTTGACACCTTCGCCAGCCCTTCCCCCAGGGTGCCCGTCATCTCTCCTCCTGGAGCTGACAGCACATTGGCATTGCTGACAAATGACTCACTTCCAGCCACATAAAACGGCTTCAATCTTCTCCTTTTGAAGTCTCACAGATTACCTCCTCCGCCTCCTGCTTTTCTGACAACTTCACTCCAGCAGCGCATTATGTTAAAAACCACACTTATTATGCCAGAGTGGGTCTGGCACTGCTAAAGTTCAGTTTTTATCGCAGATGTTGATGTGCCTGCAGTGACCTGCTTGACTCCGTGTTCCTGTGACCAGCACAGCCAGAGCCAGGAGACCCAATGTCCTCCCCATCATACGCCACCTCCCCAGGGAGGAAAACGACCACCACCCCTCCTGCACCTTTTTAGTTCTATTTGCAAATGAGGTGCCACCATGAACTGTCACCCAAGTCAGAAACCAAGGTGCTAATCCCTTCCCCACTTTTATCCCTCTTAGCCAGTCAGTCACCGAGTTCCCTTCTTTCTTTCATTTTTTTTTTTTTTGAATGAAGAGTATAGTTTATTATATCTCAGACAAGAAGCAGCACAATTAATCAAAGTATGTGCCTAAACTATCAACACAGTTTTTGCCATCTTAATGGTAACTTGTTTATGCCAGCAGCAAAGAATCCTGGAGAGCAAGTGGTGATGAAATCAAGAAAGGTGTTTTCCATAGCTTGTTGAGAATTGAATATTTTCCCTTGTAAGAAGTGGTCTGGGCCGGGCATGGTGGCTCACGCCTGTAATCCTAGTACTCTGGGAAGCCGAGGTGGGAGGATTGCTTGAGCTCAGGAGTTCAAGATCAGCCTGAGCAAGAGCAAGACACCATCTCTACTAAAAATACAAAGAAATTAGCCAAACAACTAAAAATAGAAAAAAATTAGCTGGGCATGGTGGCATGTGCCTGTGGTCCCAGCTACCTGGGAGGCTGAGGCAGGAGGATTGCTTGAGCCCAGGAGTTTGAGGTTGCTGTGACCAAGGCTGATGCCATGGCACTCTAGCCCAGGCAACACAGTGAGACTCTGTCTCAAAAAAAAAAAAAAAAAAAAAAAAAAAAAGAAATGGCCCAAAGCCTGGAAAAATTGTTAGTTAGTTGATGCACAGAGTGGTGAATACAGTGGAAGACAGAGTTTCCAGTCCAGCTTCTGCAGTTTGAGCAGCATTGTTTGTGCGACATGCGGTCAAGCGTTGTCTTGCAAGAGGATTGGCCTGTGTCTGTTGACCAGTCTTTGCTGCTTCATTGCAAGCATCCTCATCATTTCATCCAACCAGTTGTAGTAGACATCTGCTGTAATGGATTGACCAGGTTTCATGAAGCTGTAGTGGATGATACCAGTGCTGGACTTCCAAACAGACCCCATTAGCTTTTTTTGATGAATATTTGGTTTTGGACTGTGTTTCAGCACTTCATCCTTATTCAAGCATTGTGCCAAATGCTTGTGATTGTCAAAAAAATCCATTTTTCATCACACATAACAATACAGTATAGAAATGGTTCTCCTTTATGTCATGACAGCAAAAAAAGGCAAACTTTGAGACAATTTCTCTTCTGATGCTTGTTTAATTCATGGGGAACCCATCTATCCAGTTTCTTTACCTTGCTCATTTGTTTCAAATGGTCCAATATTGTTAGAATAGTAACATCAAATGCTGCTGCTAATTCATGCATAGATTGTGATGGATTCGCTTCCACTACAGCTTTCAGATCATCATTATCCTCCTTGGTCTCAGGTCACTCACATGGCTCATTTTCAAGATTAAAATCACCACAGTGGAACTTCTCAAACCGTCGACATAGTATGTGTTCGTTAGCCACATCCTTCCCAAACAATTCATTGGTATTTTGAGCTCTCTGTGCTGCATTGGTTCCATGATGGAACTCATATCTGAAAATAATTCAAATTTTTGACTTATCCATGTTTCACAAAAAGTGTTCTAAAAAATATTTGAAAGATAGTCACAAGCCAAAACATGCATTTGAAAGACTGAGGATGTACCTTCACAATAAAAATAAAACAGTAAGTGTCAGAGTGAAATGTCAGAGATAACTGTCAAACTTAGCACTTAAGGAAATTGGACATTTCATATTTAATAACCTAATAGAAAACCCTAAATGGT
>CAUYSK010094011.1:0-10165 GCA_963575035.1 Avahi laniger | reverse complement strand
CTGAGCCACCGCACCCTGCCGGCCGACAGATCTCATTTTGATAACTACTACAGTAAACACAACTGCTTTACTTTCTTGTTTTTTTTTTTATTTGTTTGTTTTTAGAGACAGGGTCTCACTCTGTTGCCCAAGCTGGAGTTCAGTGGCACGATCACAGCTCACCACAATCTTCAACTACTGGGCTCAAATGTTATTTTACTGTTTAACTTGCCGTTTCTGAGTCAGTGTTGAGAGGGTTTGTGGTAACTAGGCTAAAACCTTTCACGCACCATCACCTCTCTTATTTTTTCCCAAGTATTCCTCCCCAGAGATGCTTCCGTATCTTCTAAGTATGAACAAGTTTTTAATTATGCCTTCTCTTTATTGTCAAGTAATTCCAGCAAATGTATTACATTTATTTAATTACATTGTCAGCTGATACCGTGTGATCAATTCCTTCCTTCCTTCCTTCTTTCCCTCCCTCCCCCACTCTTTCTTTTCTTTCCTTCCTTTTTCTTTCTTTTCCTTTCTTTCTTCTTCCTCCCTCCCTTCCTTCCTCCTTCCTTCCTTCCTTTTCTCTTTCTCTCTCCTCCCCCTTTTTTCTTTCTTTTCTTGAGACAGGGTCTCACTATGTTGCTCAGGCTGCTCTCAAACTCTTGGCTTCAAAGATCCTTCCTCCTTGGCTTCCAAAGCGCTGGGATTTCAGGCATGAGCCACCACTCCTGGTCCTCTTTTCTTTTTTCTTTTTTTAAAGAAACTTTTGAATGAGAAAAAAAAAAGGTTTTACATTCTCAAGATGTAAAAGTTATCAACCTCACTGTCTCCTACAGCTCTATACATACCAGATCTGGGTTTAAATTCAGATTTGCAATGTGCTTTAGAATATCAAAGATGCTGAGAAGACTTGCAGTAAAGCAGCTGTTCCCAAATGTTTTAATCCCATGAAACTTTTACACTTTTAAAAGTTATTGAGGGCTGGTCCGAAGGTAGTGAGTTATCTCACTTGATTGTTCACAGTCAGTTACAGATTGAACTCCTTGTTCTACTACTTAACCTCCTTCCTCCCTACTGCACTTGACTGGTCTAAAAAAAAAAAGTTATTGAGGACTCCCTTAAATCTTCTTTATATGGATTTCATGTACCACTATTTACCATGTTAGAAGTTAAAACTGAGAAAAGTATAAATTATTTACTAGTTCATTTAAAAATAACAATACAAACTTTACTATATGCTCTATTAGTTAGGGTCCAGTCAGGAGACAGATATCACATTAGTTATTTGAAGAGGGAAATTTTATTTTATTTTATTTTAGTTAGTTTTTTAGAGACAGGGTCATGCTCTGTCTCCCAGGCTGGAACACAGTGACCTGATCATAGCTCACTGTAACCTCAAACTCCTGGGCTCAAGCAATCCTCTTGCCTTCGCCTCCCGAGTAGCTAGGACTTCAGCTGTGCACCACCATGCCTGGCTAATTTTTTTTTTTTTTTTTTTTTTTACTTTTTTTTCCTGAGAGTTTGAGTTGATACACTGGCTAATTTTTTAATTTTTATTTTTAGTAGAGATGGGGTCTTGCTATGTTGCCGAGGCTGGTCTTGAACTCCTGGCCTCAAGTGATCCTCCCACGTTGGCCTCCCAAAGTGCTGGGATTATAGGTGTAAACCACTGCACTTGACTGAAGAGGGAAATTTTAGTATAAAGAATTGTTAGCTAGTAGAAGGTGGTGAACGACTAAAAAGAGTAGGACTCTAAGGCATCCAGAAGTAGCAGGTGCAAAAAGGCACATGCTCCCTCTGGAGGGAGAGTGGACAATAAAAGATCCAAGGTCAAAGAGAGGGTCATTTCCCAGGGCTGAGATTCAGACCTCTCAAAGAGAGCTTGGAACTGGCACTGGCTGACAATGCGAAGAAACTTGCCAGAGGGAATGGCTCACTGCCGTAGATAAAGCCACTGAACGTGGGGAAAGCATGGCCTGAGGGGTAAGCGGAGTTCATCGCACTGCATAATAATAATGGAGTTCCAGAATCCAGAAGCCAAGTGCCTACTGCTAAACTCTGCAGAATCACTTCGGTGCCCTCTATTGACCAAGCTTAACATTTCATCAGCCAGCAGAGGAGAAACGTTTTCAGGGTAAGGTCCATCTCTGATGTTACTCTTTCACTTTTTTTGGAAATTATAACTTACTTTTTATTTTTCAAAATGAATTTTTTTCATATTTAAAAATATTTATGAAATATTATAAAATATTGGTAACATGTGTGCTAGTTATGAAGTTTTTATCTCTCAGCTTCAAATCTACCTCCTTTTGCCCTCCTCTGTGCTGTCAAGGTATCTGTTTCAGCGGGGGTCAAAGGTCTGCTCCCAGCTTCTGAGGCTGTAGTGGCCTCACCCAATCACACGTCTCCCCTCCCTGGCCCTGAGCAATGTGATGGAGACCTGGGGATACAGGATCTGGCCTGTGGGCCTGCCTTGGGTCTCCAGCAATCAATCCCTGACCATGCCAGGGAGAAGCTTGCTGGTCCTGAGCTGCCCACAGGGTGCCCGAGCAGATTTGATGCCTCTCCACCTTGGGGCACCCCCGCATCAGGGAGCAGCACGAGGGAGGGCCAGCGGGCAGGGAGCTCACAGCCTGGGCATCCCTCAGTCCGCTGCAGGACCCCCAGAGGAAAGGCGTGAGCTCCACTCTCTGTGGAAGCCTTGGTATGGTGGCTCTATTATCTCTCTGGCTGCAGCTGGGGGAGGGGAAGGGGAGGAAAAGAGTCTGGAAGGTCTGAGCCCCACTCTCCGCGGAAGGCCCGCTGTGGAGGACGCACCAACAGAGAGGAGCAGATCCTGCGAGGCCTGGCTCAATGGTCTCTCAGCAGCCACGGGTGGGACAGGGGAAGGGGAGGAAAAGAGTCTGAATAGAAGGCAGGTAGCACTCTGTCATTTCTGTCGCCCTCTCCAGAAGGCAGCCCATCCAGAATGTCGAGACTCTGGCGTCATGCAGATCCCCGGGACCCACTGAGCCCCTGTGTCTCCCGCAGTCTGGGCTGGAGTTGGGGAATGTCGGTGTGGCAACAAGTGAGATGAAAACTGAGGGGCTGGGGCCCCGTCGGGAGGACAGAGGCGCATGGTGGGTGGAGAATTAATCTGGCACCTCCTGTCTTGGCTCAGGTCTGTGGTAATGGGAAGTGACCCTGGGGGCACTGGCTGCCTGGTGCTTCATCCTCACCAAGCTCCCAGTTCACTGGCGGCAGCAGCTTTCGGGCTCGTGAGGGTAGCAGAGCTCTCCAGCAGCTCGGGAGCCCGCTGACTGCCACGGATGCGGGGAGGGAGAACTAAGTCAGCCCACCTACCCTTCTCTCTGGAGTCTGAGCCTCTCGGGGGTGGATCTCTGCCACTGTCCTGCTCCTTGATGTTCCGGGGGCTTTATTCCGACACTCAAGGGCTCAGGAACCTCCTGGAACCATCACTGTGGTTGCTCCACTGGCTGCTCTGCTGGAGTTTCTCCAAGCCCTCGTTCTCATCTCCATGTTTAAATTTTTCGTTTTTTGGAGAAAAGAGTCTCACTCTATCACCCTGGCCACAGTGCAGTGGCATCATCACAGCTCACTGCAACCTCGAATTCCTGGGCTCAAGCGCTCCTTCTGCCTCAGCCTCCTGAGTAGCTGGGTCTACAGGCACATTCCACAACATCTGGCTAATGTTTTCTATTTTTAGTAGAGACGGGGGTCTTACACTTGCTCAAGCTGGTCTCGAACTCCTGAGCTTAAGCGATCCTCCCACCTTTGCCTCCCAGAGTGCTAGGATTACAGGTGTGAGCCACCATACCCAGCCTAAATTTTTCTTAAATCATTTTTCTGCATTGAATAGTTTTTGGGTTTATAATTGTGAAATACATAAAATACGCAGTGCAGATAACTGATATGCACCGTTGAGGGAATAATGAAGTGAACATGCGCACAACCCACCACCCACCTTAGAAAAGCATTACCAGTTCCAGTGCATTCCTCTCCCCAGCCCCAACAGAAGCACTCACTATCCTGAGTTTTCTAACCACCATTCCCTTGCTTTCTTTTATCTCAAACATTGTATCTTTTAAATACTTTATTCAGTCTTGCAGGTCTTTAAGCGTTCTACAAATGTTATTGTATATACTGTTTCATAATTTGCTTTATTTTTTGCTCAACGTTTCTGAGATTTATCCATTCGGATACACACAGCTGTAGTTCCTTCTTCCTTTTCCCCTGCTATATGTATGCTGCTATGTGAATAAATCACACTTTAATTTGTTCTCCTTTGATGAACATTAGGTTATTCTCTTTTTTTTGTCACAATGCCTTTGCATGTGATTATTTTATGTATATACGCATAAATATAAGCCTACTTTCTGTAGGCTTATATATCTGGGAGTAGAATTGCTAAAGGGCACATGCCTGTTTGACTTTCTTAGGTTCACTAACTTGCGAGGCAGTTGTCCTAGTCTACAGTTCTAACAGTAGCAGATAAGAGTTCTTTGGCTCCGATGTTCACCAATACATTACACATTTTTAATTTTTGCCAATCTGATGGCTGTAAAATATCAGTATCTCATTGTAGTTATAATATAAATTTCTTTGATTATTAGTCTGGTAGAACATCATTCAATAAGATACTTGTAAGAGAAAATCATTCAGTTTTCTCTTCTGTGGAACTATTTATATGCGCCACTTTTGTTATTTTTTATTCCTTTGTATCAACAGTTTTTATATACAGACACACACCTTTTATCATTTCTATGTGTTACAGATATCTTCTTCCATTTGTGGCCTGTCTTTTCACTTTCTTTATGGTTTTTTTTTTTATTTTTGAGACAGGATCTCGATTATCAAAGTTGAATTATCAGTGTTTTCTGTAAGTGTTGAGACTTTCTGTATCTTGTTTAGGAAATCTATCTTTATCCCCCAGCTTTTCTTTTTCGAGACAGAGTCTCACTCTCTTGCCCGGGCTACAGTGCTGTGGCGTCAGCCTAGCTCACAGCAACCTCAAACTCCTGGGCTCAAGCGATCCTCCTGCCTCAGCCTCCCAAGTAGCTGGGACTACAGGCATGCGCCACCATGCCTGGCTCATTTTTTCTATTTTTAGTTGTTTGGCCAATTTCTTTCTATTTTTAGTAGAGATGGGGTCTCGCTCTTGCTCAGGCTGGTCTCAAACTCCTGAGCTCAAACGATCTGTCCTCCTCGGCCTCCCAGAGTGCTAGGATTACAGGCGTGAGCCACCGTGTCCGGCCTATCCCCCAGCTCTTAAAGACATTTTCCTTTTAATCTCTTCTAAAAGTTTGTCTTTTTTTTTTTTTTTTTTGATACAGGATCTTGCTCTGTCACCCAGGCTAGAATACAGTGGCAGATCACAGCTCACTGTATAGCTGACTTCAGCCTTGAACTCATGGGCTCAACGATCTTCCCACCTCAGCCTCCCAGGTAGCTGCAACTACAGGCACAAGCCACTGTACTTGGAATAGTTTTATCTTTTATATTTTTATCTTTAATCCACCTGAAATTGATTTTTTAAAAGTAGTAGTCCAATATCCTTTCTTTCCAAATGAATATCCTTTCTTTCTTTCTTGTCTTATCACTGTTTAGTGAAAAGCTAATTCTTTACCCACTGAATAGCAACGCTAGGTGCCCTAAACCAAGGATGCAGTGAGGGCGTGTTTCTCGGTTCTCTACTGTGCTGGCTCCCTCTGCTAACACAACTTCTTCCACGGTAGAACCAGCGTCTGCTCAGGTGCCTTCTCTGACTTCCAAATCCTTATTTTCAGTTCCTGAGGATTTCCCATTCCTTCTTGGAAGCTCATCTATACATTTAAAAGGATATTTGTTAGATTTTACCCAGCATTTTTATGCCTACAGTGAGAGGGTTTTCAGTTTACCTATTTAGTCATAATCTAATGCTGGAAAGAGAAGTTGTTTAGGTAATTCCTAAAATGAAATGTTTGTGATCATCTCATATTGGGGATTTGAGGGAGGAAAAGCATGAAGCACTTGGATATTGGGGAATTTTCTCTCAGTAAAATAAGTAAAAGTGACATTTTAAATAGCAATAATGTTTAAGTATTTTTTGGTTAAAACTTCACATGAGGCTGGGCACGGTGGCTCACATCTGTAATCCTAGCACTCTGGGAGGCCGAGGAGGGCGGATTGTTTGAGCTCAGGAGTTTGAGACCAGCCTGAGCAAGAGAGAGATCCCGTCTCTACTAAAAATAGAAAGAAATTGGCCAAACAACTAAAAATAGAAAAATTTAGCCGGGCATGGTGGTACGTGCTCGTAGTCCCAGCTACTTGGGAGGCTGAGGCAGGAGGATCGCTTGAGCCCAGGAGTTTGAGGTTGCTGTGAGCTAGGCTGATGCCATGGCACTCTAGCCCAGGCAAGAGAGTGAGACTCTGTCTCAAAAAAAAAACAAAAAACAAAAAACTTCACATTAAATAAAACATCGTTTTGCGAAGATCAGTGAAGCCTGGCCAAAATAATACTTAAATTTCCAAAGTAAGATAAATCAGGTGAGCAAAAACCAATCAGACTCTGATATCTGAGAATAACTGAGTCACAGGGGGAATAAAGTCAGTAAGATAAAAACCCTCTTGCCTCTCATGACATATCCCTGTGAGGGACAGTGGTGAGAAATAAGAAATGTTTCCATTGTGATGGACAGCTGTGGTGGCAAAGCATAAATCACATAACTTATTTCATGAGAACTGTTAAGAGAATGAAATGAGTTAATGTTTGCAAAGAACTCAAAATAGTGTCTGGCATGTAGTGACTATGGTATTATATCAGTGCTTGCCACGTAAAAATAAGGGATGGAATTACAACCATATTACTTTTTTTTAGAGGCAGGGTCTCACACTGTTGCCTAAGCTGGAGTGCAGAGTGCAGTGGTGCAATCACAGCTCACTGCAACCTCGAACTCCCGGGCTCAAGGGATCCTCCTGCCTTAGCCTCCTGAGTAGCTGGGATTACAGGCATGAGCCACCGCACCTGGCCACAACCACATTCTTTAGATGATGTGCCCCTTTTCCCCCCAGATAGGAAATATGGAGATCCACAGAGCTGGGCTGTGTTTTGGAAGAGAGCCATTAACATTATATCTATTTTTAGCCAAAGCCATCCAGAGGTGTAGAATGTCCCGTCCTCAGGATCAGAGATGGAAATTGGGAAACAGAGAGGTCTCACTGTCTTCTTTTGCTTCCAGATAGCTAAGCAGGGCCAGCAGGGAATCAGGGAACAAGTTTTTGGCTTTGATTCTGAGCTTTAGAAGGAAGAGGTATGGGGAGCCACAAAATTCCACGGCTCCAGTGAAACTAGGAAGGCAATTAGGGCTAAGTCACATCAGGAATACAGGCTGTACATTCAGCCCTAGAAGTGCCCCAGTCTTTAGGTATGAGGAGCTGAAGTGCAGCAGCAGGCCAGGAATCTGATCCAAGATGAACACCAGTGAGGCAGCCCTGCAGGAACTTTATACCTCTTAAAACTCTGACTCTGCTCTGTCCTTTACCCTCTCATCAAAGCACTACAACCATTAGTGGCTGACAGCTTCTTATGGCAGCTGCTAACCCGTGCTGATTCTTTTCTTTACCGTCTCCCCTAAACTTTTCATTCCTCTGCGAAAACTCAACCTCTCTCCTTGTTTTCAGAAAGACCATTAAAAAAAGAAAGACAAAGCTCTAAAATAATAAAGTATATGGGCTTTTGTTTTTATGCCTATTAATGTCCTCTGTTTTCAAAAATATAAACTCATTACAGGAATGAAGCACATCCCTTTCCTGGGCCATTTGGATTCAATCCTCTCTGTGAGCAGGGATCACTTTTTCTATTTCTCTTATTCCTCCCAGTAAGCCTAGCACAATGTCAAGAACTCAGATATTTCATGGAACATGTAACAAACCTAACATTCTGGACATAAGTGAGATAAAATAAAAATCTAAACTAAAAATTACATGTATTATTTCCTTATTTTCATATAGCATCCTGTTAATATGCCCTTATAAACTCTTACCACACTTTAACAGTTTGTTTGGATTAGCCTTTAATATTTGTTCTGTAAACAAAATATTGCAATTTATAAAATGAAAAAGGTAAAATAAATATGACAAAATATTTAAACATGAAGGCAGCTCTAACAAAATTTTGAGAATTCACCAGTACAAGGATGTTTTTGCCATTCATCGAAAAATGCAGCTCAATATTATATTTGGTTTATTTTGGAATAGCTATCTCTTTAATTGATAGTCAATACATAAACTTCGCCAAATTATTAATTTTTTAAAATTCAAAGTTTTTTCTTAATTAAATTTGCATATATGAAGAAAAGTAACACACTGGACAAGTTCTATAGTCTCAGGGTTATGTGGAATTATGACTGTTTTCAACAATTACTGAAATCTCCTTTCAAAGAAAATCTTCAGACTAACCCATGTTTGACTATGAAACAGAATGAAGACAGCCACAAATCTGGCATTCTCAAAACAGCACACAATAAATGTAATGCTGCAAAGTAACTTATTTCCTCTAAAATTTCACTAAACAATGCCAAGTGGCACAACAAAACTTTAAAATTCCCAATGGTCATCCTAAGAATTAGATAGGTTTCTTTGATTTTTTCCTCTCTGCTTCTTCCTTTTCCTTTTCTATTTCAGTTACTTGTAATTCAATTTCTTTAGCGCTAAACATCTGGAAAGAGAAAAAATTTTAAAGAACAAATTTTAATTATATCAATAATATGTAAATATTTACAATATAAAGAAATCTAATATTTTATTTTATTTTTTTAAGGCTGGCCAAGTGAAGCAGTGGGAGTGTTAATATTTTATAAGTTTCTATTTTGTGTCTATAACTTTATATTTTATAACTTCAAATATACAATGAAATGTTTTAAAAGGTTCAAAAGCAACACACTTGTAACAATTACGGTCAAAACCAGACCCCTGAAATGTCCACTATCATTGTGCTAAAAAGGAAAGCAGGGCAAAGGTGATACTGCATTATATTAATATATCTTATACATGCATATAACTCTAAAAACATTTTTTAATGCAAAGCTTATTTCTGTTCATGAGCAAATAACCCCTTATTGAACGCCTCTGATCCCATTGTACTGTGTGATTCTCTGACAGGGTTTAACTATTTTATTGGCCCACAGAAAAGTCAAAAGAGGTGGGAAAGATGATTTACGCTGCTTTGATTATGTCTCCCTCACTAAAGAGGAAGGAAAAAGAGTTTTTATTTTCTAAGAATTGGCTATGTATTTTGCTTTTCTGTTGTACTGCTTACAAGTACGCCCAAGATTACATGATTGCGGCTGTAAGAGTATTTCATTGAAGTTAAGACCTTATATAGGGACACCTAGGTTTAATGATCTTAATACCGAAAAGAGATATCTATGAAACTGATCAATGGATAACCAACTTTATGGGAAGGCAAATTTTCAATGACGTTAGAGATAGAAGGGATTTTAGCAATTAGTCCATCACCAGATTTTACATGTAAGGAAAGTGAGATTCATGAAGTTAAATTATTTGGCCGAAGATTGAAGAGGGATTAAAGATTAGGTCTCTGACTCTTGTTTCAGCTCCAGAATTCTTTCTATTTCACTAATAAGACGTGTGTCAGAAGACATGTATTTGTCAATAATCTATGTAAAAGATACCTGAACATTTTATGAAGTGAATTTACCCATCAAGCAAATACTGGGAGTTCCATGAGCTCTGAAAATATAATGGAATAATATAGTTCTTGCCTGCCATTAGGAAGCCCACAGCTTAGTGGAAAAAATGGACATATAAATAGCTTGTTACATTATAACAAAAATCTGAATAACATGATGTGACATTACCTGGGGAAGAGTCAAACAGCCTTCTTAAAATTAGGTCCAGTGTAGTGAACATGCTGAAACTAAGGAGATAGCCAACTACATCAAACTAACTCCTGTGCTACATGCACATAATTATAAAAAATCAAATGGCGGCCGGGCGCGGTGGCTCACGCCTGTAATCCTAGCTCTCTGGGAGGCTGAGGTGGGCGGATTGTTTGAGCTCAGGAGTTCGAGACCAGCCTGAGCAAGAGCGAGACCCCGTCTCTACTAAAATTAGAAAGAAATTAATTGGACAGCTAAAAATATATGGAAAAAATTAGCCGGGCATGGTGGCGCATGCCTGTAGTCCCAGCTAC
>CAUYSK010094010.1:0-16215 GCA_963575035.1 Avahi laniger | reverse complement strand
TTATCCTTTAAATCATCTCTGTGTCATTTATCATACCAACTATAATGTGAAAGCTATGTAAATAGTTTTTATACTGTATTTGTTTAGGGAATAATGACAAGGAAAAAAGGTCTGTACATGTTTAGCACAGAAAAAATTTCTTTTTTAAAGAATATTTTTGATCTGTAGTTGTTCGAATTCACAGATGGGGAACCCACAGATACAGAGGGCCAAGTGCAGTTGAAACCGTATAGCACGAAGCCTCTTCAAATGGCTTTTTTCACTTAGTAATGTATGTTCACGCCTCCTCTGTATCTTCTCATGCCTGGAGAGCTCCTTACTTTACCGTGCTGAACAGCTTCTGCTGTCCAGATGTAGCACAGCTTGTCTATCCATTCCCCTACCGAAGGACACCTTGGTTGCTTCCAAGTTTGGGGAATTATGAATAAAGCTGTTGTAAATATTTTGTGCAGGTTTTTGTGTGGACATACGTTTTCAACTCACTTGGGCAATACCAACGTATGTGATTGCTGGATTGAAAAGAATGCATTTTTTAATACATTGTGTTAAACAAAATATATTATTAAAATCACTTTTACTTATTTCTTTTTACTTTTTAAGAATGTGGCTACTAGAAAATTCAAACTCACATACGTGGCTCATTTCACATCTGTACCTGATAGCTCTGGTCTGGCAACCCTAGGGGGCCCTTTAGAAAGGTACCTGTGACGGAACCCCAGCTCCTGAACCAGGCAGACAGACTCCCGGGCCCTGTCCCCAGCAAACCCCTCCACAGAAACAAGGAAAACCTTATAAAACCATACAGGTTCTGGAACTGCTCAGGAAGACTGAGGTTCAAGTTTTCCTCAACTGGGAAACAAGGTTGGGGGCGTGAAATAAATGAGTGAGGTAAAATACAACAAGCTTTGATAAATCCTGCACGTGCGAGCCTGCTGAGGAAGCCTGCTTCTCCAATACACCCAGGCCCAGACACGTTAGGATCAGATTTTTCCCCTCTCCTCTTTCTGCGGCTGGTTTCCTGTGCTGTTCCTTCAGGGGGACATGTCTGTGGTGGCATGTAATTCAGGCACAGTCCCCACGATACCTGAGCCCAGTGTGGTGGAGAACAGTGCCATCTTTACCCCCAGTCGGCAGAGCAGACACAGTTCCTGCTATTCTCTGGAACGTTTCGGCACATCTGCAGACTCCAGGGGGCCTTTGCTGGAGCACGCGGGACAAAGACTCAGACTCTCCAGAATGCCGGCTGGTGACACCACCGAGCGCCAGATTCTGCTCCTGGTACAACTGCGTTTCTGCCTCGCCATTTCCAGTGGACCAGAACCGCGTGGCTGATGTCCAGTCACTGTGAACGAGGCTCAGGAAGGAGACATGCTGAAGCTGCCGAAGAAAACGGAATCCAGGCAGGTCCTGGACAGAAGGACTTAGTGGGTCTTCAGCCATGCTGGCCCAGGGCGTCACCTGCTCCCATGGGGAATACACTGCGCATCGCGTACACGTGTAGACAGGCGGGGCGTGGGGGTGCATCTGATGGGCCATTTAGGAAACACTGTTGGGTCAGACATTACTGATGTGGTCACCAGGGTGGACTCGGAAGCCAGACTCCTTTAGTTCAAATCTTTGCTCTGCTCCTTAACAGCTGTGTGACCCTGGCCGGGCCACTCGACATCTCTTGCCTCATTTCCTCCTCTGTACCAGGCGTGGTCACAGAGGCGAACCCTACTGCACAGGGTGCTCCAGGGCCCACGGAGCCAACCCACGTACAGACATGTAAAGATGTGAGGATGGTGCCGGCAAGGTGCTGGGGAAACTCACCGTGTATGTCGTCTTCAGCAAGTCAGATGGCTCCAGGCCCAGGGCCCACAGTGACCAAGACCCACAGAGCCCACGTGGGCTGAGCTGGGGAGCAGACAGTGTCTCCCAGCAGCCCCCAAACCAGGCTGTGCTCATGCGTGTGGCCTGCCTGGCACGGTGCAATCTTTAGGGACGCTTTTCTGTGACAGTTTTCTTTGAGTCTCCCATTTCTAATGGTTACCTGTGTTCCCAACAGAGTATAAAAGATATTTCTCTGAGCTCCCTTGCAGGAACTAGAATGATGTGTGCAAAACAATAGCAACAAAACACACCTCTTTGGGTGAAAGTCCTCATTTGGCATCGTGTGCCCAAGCCAAAGTTCTTGCTTTTCAGGCAGGTATTTTAAGGTCGTGCAGTCACAGCCAAAGTGACAAGGAGCTGAGAAGCTGTGATTTGCTCTGCAGGACGGAACTGATGCAGAGCGGCTGTGGCGGGCAAGGATTTAAACCATCGCCCACGTCCTGACTCGGGACCCCGTGTCACGTCTGGTTCCACAGCTGTGACTTCCTGGCTCCTCTGTGCGCTTCTGTGGCTTCATGCTCAGGGATACATTGAGCATAAAAACGGTGTCTTTGGTGTAATTACCAGGAGCGGAGTGTGCAGCGTGTTGCCAGCGAAGACCCAGCACTCAGAAAGGAAGATCCAGCCGTGGCGGCTGCTGTCTGGTTACCGGCTTGGCAGGCAGGGGCTCCACACTCAGGCCTGTTCCTGAGACTCAGAAATACTTTCTGTGACCCGCAACAAGCCGATGCGATCCTCTCCTCGACACAGCAATGCCGTGCTCCTCGATTTGCTGCTGGACACCCCCAGAGGACAGTGGGGCCTGAGGTACCTTATTTTGCTATTGGCAGCGGCTTATACACATGTCTGATCTTTTTTACCTGTGGTTAGTGAGTGGGGTTAAAAAGCCACAAGAGAAAGAAATTGTTTGGTAAAAGGCTGATCCAGGGAATTGCACTAACTGACCTGTGGTGCTTTTAAATCAGTAAATGGGGAAGTCTTGGTAGGAGATACAGATAATGAATGAACAAAATCAAGAAGTATCCAGTCTAAGGACGTGCACCTGAGCTTAGCAGCATGTACAGGGGCTGCCTGGGGCCTTGCGGAGTGCAGGAGATCCTGGGCTCTATCCCGCGGGGATCCTGGGACAGCAGACCTGAGGTTGGTGGTTGGTCACCGTCTCCAATTGCTTGGATCCATGAGCAAACGTAGAAGCAGCCACTAAGAAGGCAGTTGTTCACCCTTGTTTGTTGAAAGACAGCCATCATCGACAGAGTCAATGCAGGTGCAAGTGGGATACCAAGTGCTTTACTTTGGTATGTTGCTTACTTGTCCGAATGACCCCAGGGGACATACCACATCTACCAAACAGAGGCAGACACAGAGGCTCAGAGAGGCCATGCAATGTGCCAAGGTCACACAGACCAGACAACAGGTGCTGAGAGCCCCATTCTAGCGCAGAGCGCCAAAACAGCCTCTACCCGTTATGTGGTGCTGCCCCTACAGGCTGCATGGCATTCTAGGGGTACACTGGTCTCACATAGTTCCTAATCCCCGGAGGTTACAGGCATGACCTGGGAGAGCCCTGGCAGTGCCTGAGGCAGCCGGACCCCAGAAGGTCAGGCTCCAGTGCCAGCACCTCCACTGTGCCTGCTGCCAGGTGTGGACCCGCCAGAACCCTAGCCCAATGCCGCTAGCGCTGAGGGCTGTTCGGACAGTGCCGCCTTCTGTGGCTCCTCAGGCTGTGAACAGCAACCGGAGAGCCAGACCAGAGGATGCAGAGGGCAAACCCTGGGCACACATGAGACCCCCAGAAATAACTGGGGATACTCAGGGAGGGCTGGAGGGGACCAAGGCCATCACACTGCATTAATGCTAAAGTCAGCAACACCGTGCCCGCAGTCGCTAATTGCACAGGTAGGTGGATCACCCAGCTTTGTTGTACACACTGTTTTGTCACAAAGACATATGTGCAAAGGAAATGCAGCATGGTACTCCCAAGGGACTTGCCAAATTGGGAAGCCACGAGTTCCAGATAGAAGGTGGCAGCTGCCTCGGCTATGGCAGGAAGTGGCTCCGGATGACTTTGTGGAAGTAAAGAGTGTCCCAAAGGAGCCACTGCTGGGAGTGGAGCCTCATGCCTGAGGAGCAGGCACCAGGCAGGTGCACACGAGCGCCCAGGGCGGGGAAGGGCAGGAGGTCAGAGGGCAGAAGTCAGGGTTCTACACCAGGCAGAGTTCCCTGTGCACAGGCAGGGATGCCCCAGAGAAACAGGGAATGGCTGGTCCGTGGCCTGTTCTCGTGAGGAGCCTCTGGTGCAGGGACAGGAGCTGGCCTGGTGCTGCTCGGGCCCCTGGGAGCAGGAACACGCTTCCTTCTGTGCTGTGCCGGGGCCAGCACCGATTTCACCACGTGGACCTTACTTCCTTATTGTTTCCTTCACCAGAGGACTGAGGCAGCTTTAAATGACCCCAAATACAGGGAGATTAAACAGGGATTGAGGAGCCAGGGTGAGGGAAAGTCGGAGAGGCAGGGCAGGCTTGGCACACAGACATGCTCCCACCCAGTCTTGTGGAGCCTGTCACAGGTGGCTGTCATTTGTTTAAAAACAAAAACCCAGGGTTCTTCTTTGTGCCAGCTCCATGTAAGAGAGATGGTAATAATTATATCCTATAATATTTATGGGCAACCCTACCTTTAACCCTAACCCTCAATACCCAAGGAAGGGTAAAGGTAAGCAGAGGATAATTTCTCAAAGTTCTATCTGCAGTTCTCTGCCCTTCAAGGCTGAAGCACATTCAGCCCTGAGTGCTGGTGTTTTTCGGCTTGGGCCAGTGGACGTGTGGAAGCGTCTGTCCTGAGAGGCAGGGACAGTGCAGGCAATGGTGACTTCCATTTGGGGCATGAGGAAACTGAGGTGAATGTGGGGTGCACGTGCAGTCGTCGGGGTGGCTGGGCAGTGGCTCCATTTTGTGTTTCTCATGACAGCTCCATATGTTCTGCGTCCGGGGATTCCCAGCTCAGGAGGAAGATCAGGGCTGGGGGAGAGACTTGGAGGTCACTGGCACAGATGACGCAGCTAACGCCATGGCGTGGAGGAAGAAGGTGGGCAGAGAGAGGAGGTCAAGGAGAAGGGCAGGCTTGGACACGGCAGGACAAGCACAGGGAGAGTGACAAGGCACAGCCGGAGATGAGGAGGAAAAGCCAATGTTTCAGAGAAACCCATGACTGGGGTGTAGGTAAGCGTCAGGCAAGGACAGAGACGTGTCCATCAGGTTCATCAAAAGTGAGGCAAGTGCATAAATCATAATACACAACAGGAAGCTCCTAGGGGGCACGTTTCTGAAGTTTAGTCATTAAAAATATTCTTCTCATAAACAAAAAAACAAACATCCCATTATCATTTCAACCAGGTAATCCCAACTCTATAAAAACAATTCACACTCATAGCAAGGAAATGCAAACATTACAGGAAAGTACAGAATGAAAAGTGGAAATCTCTCAAAGCCACGCTAATACTCCACAAATTCCCAGTTCCTCTGGCAACAGCTAACCACCGATGACAGTTTCGTTGCATGTGTTCTAAGAAAAGAAAAAGAAAAAGGCAGAATTTTTATCTATTTTTTAATCTTTCCATCCTTGCATCTATACATCCATCCACTATTCACTCACCCATCCATTCATCTATCCATGTATCTCTCCCTCCCTCCATCCATCATCCATCCGTCTATCCAGCAGAATGTGTGAGTATATAATCTTCACTCTCCTCATGTTTGTAAGAGTTAAGAACATGTTGGCAGGGACTGATTATTTCTCAAAGAATTTTTAATCTGAAGGTAAAATTTATAAAAAAATAAGTAGAACTTTTTGCTGGCAATCTATATTGGTGAAATTCTCAAGTGTGTGAAAACAGGATCCTGCTGCTTCCTGGACTGCAAAAGGTTTATCCTGCCAAGGAGTCCTCTGAGCACGGGAGGTGGTGCTGGTGTGGGGAGTGCTTGATTCTTCTGCTCAAAACCTTCTGGGCTCCATGAGGGACAGCCACTCAACACATTTTACCTGAATGCAAAGCAAACTGACTGACACAAGGAAGCGTAGGAGGCACTTTGGACAGATTCTGGCTCTGAAAAATAACTTGATTAATAGCAACTGTGTTGATACCTAGGTGTAGGTCCCGATTTTACAGGGCCTGAAATTTTAGAATTTTGGATGTCCCCTTTAATACGACTTGCAAAGTTAAACTATAAATACAAGTTAGGCTCCAGCCTTAGGAATAGCCCTGACCCAATGTTTCCTTAGCTTCCTGGCAGGTCACTCCCACCAGGTCTTCGCACAATGCGTGCCTGGGCTGCTGTAGGTTCCAGCAGTGGCTCTCAGCTCAGAGGCTGTTTGTTCCCCAGGGGACATTTGGAAATGTCTGAAGACAGTTTCAATTGTCCCAACTGGGGGACGGAAGGGGTGCTATTGGCATGGAGCGGGTGGAGCCAGGGATGCTGGGTTACATTCTGCAACCCATGCAGCAGCCCCCAGAACAAAGAATTACCCAGCCGCAATGTCAAGAGTGCCGAGATTGGGAAGCCCTGAGTCACAGCTAGAGATGTGCTCGTACAGAATGCCAAACCACTGACCAACGAACTCAACCTGTACTACCCGAAACAGAGTTTATGGGGTGCATTGGCAACTGCAGCCTCTACCGAGATGTGAACCTCTGGCTGCATCCACTGGTCCCCACAGCCAACTGGCTCACTCGCCCTAAAGCTGCTGGATTCACCCTCCCCCCTACAGCATGACTGCTAAGCACATTGTTTATACCTCAACGCAATTGTGCACGTCTTTTTTGCTCAGCTATCAAATAACATTTAAATCTGCTGCCTCTGTGCTAAATTAATATATTTTAATGCTTATACCCATAAATCATTCATTTCAAAATTCTCATCTCTTATGAATAAGTTCATCATTTTCATTCACATTTTGTCACAAAAATTAGGAGTTTAGCTTTTCGAAAATTTCATTTTCCACTTGTCTTTTATGTGAGGCAAGATAGTAAACCAGCAGATTAGCTTTTCTTCCATCACAGCAGAGGAGGACGAGCTAGAACGTAACACAATCAAAACAAATTGCTTAGGAAAATAATTCCTTTATTTAAAGGAATTACCAACAAGCAGGCTGCCTTCATAAGAGACAAAAACTGTCATGGAGCTAGCCAGGGTCGGAGTACGTGGAGTCTGAATTATACCCTCTTCTACAGAGTTACTGCTCCAAATTATAGCAATACTTACCTCTCCTGAATGCCTTTTTAAAGGGGGGTAAGTTAAAGCACCATGTAAAAACAGACTGCTCCTAACATCATCCTATAAGCACGAATCCAAAAGAAAACAGTGTTTGCCTCGCGTCTGACCGAGAGCTAACACCCATGACACCTCTTGTTTTGTGAGTCGATGTGGCACCACTAGACCAAGGCTGTGCCCACTGTCGGCATTTCTCAGGGGTTGCTTTTCCCCTGGGCAGTGTATAATTATTTTCTGCAAAAACGATCAGACTGGCCCAGGAGTTATTAAAATGATGGCTTTCATCACAGAGGTATTGCCGGAATAAAATGTTCTCATCTTGATTATACAACAGCAAGTATAGTCTACTGCAAAATAAAGGATATCCAAGTGGCAGTTCGGTGAATTTAGAATATCTGAATTAAAATAAAAATGTGATTCATATTGAAAATTGATTTAATTTTTTAAAATAACAATAAATGCAAGCAAAAGCTTGAAACTCATTTATATGTTTGCTGTCTTTGGATCATTTTCACTGTATGAATAAAGAGGTAAATTAAAGTTATCCCAGGATATTACTTGTAAGAGGTTAAAGTATGTTCTAATGGGCAGATTAATTCTGTGGGGAAATAACATTAAATCTTTCTGAAGCCTTGAAATTTCTCAAAACCATTCTTGCTGCTTTCTTGCGTTGCAACAAATGCAATCATCTGGCTAGATAATCTGGCATCTTAAATAACTTTGCACTTAAGCCCTGTCAATTTGATCTTCCAAGGTTAATTGATTATTTCAACAAGCATTCTTGCCAGAAAAGATCTGAGTGCTTACATCTTTTCATTAATTCACACTGTTTGGTGAGAAGGCGAAAAATAAGAAAGTGCTGCTCGATTTAACCCTTTCGTGTCCTAGCCTCTAAGGGCAGATGGAGACAGATCTGCAGCTCACCAGTGCTGGGTCAAAACGCAGCCTCTCGTGCAGAAAGGAATTAGTCCCCTGTCCTCACATGCGCCAGTGTAGGGGTCTGGGATAAGCATTCATGCCCTGCTGGGAGCAGCCTGACAAACCGGCGCTCCTCTGCGGTTGGACACAGGCTGGCGGGGGCTACTGGCACTCATATAACTGCCACGGGCATCATTCTCTTCAGGGGCACGGCCAGGACAAGGGGGCGTCACCCTTCATGCAAAATGGTGCCACAGCCCATCAGCTGAACAGCAGAACCTGCTTGAAAGTCAGGATTTTAAAAAAATAGGCATTGAAATTGTGTAGGTATTAATATGTTTTCCAGAAATACAAAAAGAAGCCCCAGTGCTTCTCAGCAAGAGGAAGGCCCTGGGTTTATTTGAAGCTCCTCGTGGCCACGTCGTGGCCATCTCTGGCACGATGAGGTGCATCTGCTATTCTCAGCTCCCAAACCCCCAACACACACGGTCCGCGGCGCCTTGTTCCACGATCCCCACTTCTTTCTGCTCGCGCATAAAGAGCAGAAACAGCTCCTTGACTAGTTGTTGTGGGCAGCGGCCTCCTCACTTTCCCACCAGCTGGTGTTTAGGGGTACCCTGGGTGGGGTTCCTGCTCCCTGCACCCCTTGGCATGGCCCAGGTGCAGATGAGGAGGGAGCTGAGGGGGGTGCCCACCACCCGCAGGGCTCTTGTCCCCGACCTGTGACTCCAGGGTGGGCACTGCCCAGTGGGGCCAGCCATGCCTGTGTTCCCAGAGCGCACGCGGCAGGCTGGCAGGTCCCCCGGCCCTCCCTCCGCTGGCTCCCACCACCCAGAAACGGGAAGGAGAAGGCCACAGCTTTATTTACATAACACAAGAGATATAACAATAAACAAGCATTAATCATGATCATTACACCAAATCATACAAAATAATGCTGCTGACCGCTTCCGCAGAGCATTGGTTATTTTTTGTTCCTTTTCTTTTCCTCTTGGAAAAGGGGAAAAACGACAAAATCATTAGGAGCAACCCAGGCTCCCCCAAATCAACACGTGTGTAAATTAAACACATGTGAAGGCTCAATGTGTGGCAAATTAGTGCAGGAAATGCTGTGGCCTGTGCATCTCTGAGTCCCCCGGCACATGGCGACATGACAGGTATTATTGCCCTCTGTAGAATTATTTAAGCCCGGCAGGAATTCCCAGTGTCAGGAAATGTCAGGGCACTGTTATTAGACAAGTTTAATTAGGATCTACCCTGCTGCTCCTAACAAGTATTTAATTAACTTCCAGGCAGGGTAATTAGCTTTAGATTGTGGCTGATTTTCTCCCTCACCTTCTGTTGACACTTGGCCCGTGCACGGCACCCTGCTTTGCTGACAGTGTAATGGATAGCATCGCGGGGAAGCCGAACATCGCGGCTTCCAGCCTGAGAGCACAGCCCAGCCAGGACGAGAGAAGACAAAATAACGTCCGCGGGCTCAGTCCGGGGTGTGGCAGAGGACCACGGATTCCACAGGCACACGCAAGGCCGCCTTTGCAGGTGGGGCAGTCTCACCTTGACGACTTCAGGCAAAGAGGAGTGAAGAGGAAGAGGCCCCAAGACACAAAGCCACCCCTGTCTCAGCTCTGCCTGCCCGGCCCACGGGGGCTTCTCTCCCCTGCAGCTTGGGGGGCCTGGCGCTTCCACCTCTTTGGCCCACATGTGTGCTGGCGCCTGCTGGACGCTCGGGCCCCACCCCGCTTGCTTGAAGACCAAGAACTAGAAGTCATTGCCCGAGCCAGGGCAGCCCCAGAACCACCATGTCTTCCAAAGGGCTGCCTCTGCAAACCTGTGGCCAAGGGCCCACTTTCCCTCCACCCACCCCCACGCAGACACCTCTGTTATTTATAAAAATGATGGGACTTCATGTGACAACACACCAGTCAGCACCTGGGGCTGGAGAGACGACTTGCTCGGGAGTTAGACACTCCCGTCATGACGGTGAGAAGTGCAGTAACTCACACCGCTGCGCCAGTGCGTGAGTTTCAAAGGGAATTGGTTCATGTTTGCGCACCAGGTTCAAACAGTGTTGTTCACAGCAAGACAAAAAAAGACAGGGACAACCCAGTGTCCGCCTATGGATGGGTAGATAAAGACATGGTCCAGCCACGCAGTGGAAGGTTACTCAGCCTGGGAGAGGAAGGAGTTTGTGATACCTGCTACGACACGGATTCACCTTGAGGACGCCATGCTCAGTGGAACAGTCACACAAGGACAAATGTTGTGTGACTTACTCATCTGAGGGACCGGGGGTGGTCAAGTGCGTGGAGACGGAGCGTGGAGACGGAGAGCAGAATGGTGGGAGGTGGGGCCTGGGGGAGGGGACGGGGACTCAGTGTTTGTGGGGACGGTTTCAGTTTACAAGATGAAGAGAGTTCTGGGATGGAGGGTGGCGGTGCAGCACGACAGTGTGAACGTCCTTGCTCCACTGAGCTGTGCACTTGGACCGGGCAAGATGGGAAATTTTATGTGTGTTCTACCATAATAAAAGAAGGAAACTGGTTCTTAACTTTCTGCAGTGCAGGTTTGAGAGGGGAAAGTAGTTCTCTGCTGATTTCCCTTAGAAAAGCCTCCAGTGCTCCACAGACCTTGCTGTCTCAGAGTTGTAGAATTACTCGGATCTGAAATTCTACCTTTCAGTACTTGATATGTTCATTGATAAAGGAAATTATGGGATGTGGGGCTTGTTTTGAAATCTTGGGAGCTGTGTGTAGGCCACTGGTCCAGGACCAGCCTGCAGCTGCTTTGCACGCCTGGGCTGACGCACACCCTGTGGGCCCTGGAGGAGGAGCAGCGCCGTGGCTGGTTCTGCACTCCAGGGGCCCCGAGGCCCAGTCTTCGCCGGGTGTTTACGGAGAGCCAACAGGCCAGGAGCCCAGGGCAGGGCTGTGCTGATGCTGCTGGAGCATCTGCTCTGGCTGCTCAGTCCTGGCTGTCCCAGATGGCAAACACCTGTAACGCAGCCCTCAAATGCACTTAGGACGGAACAAACAAGCAACCCTGGCACTCGTGGGGTTTACATTTTACTGGAGGCAGAGTGTCAAGAAAATAAGGATGTAGCTGCTCAGGTGGTGAGGAGGGAAGCACGAAGGTGGTCCCAGTTTAACAGAGGGGACTCAGGGAGGCCTGCTGGGCTGGAGTGAAGCCGCTGTGTGGTGCTTGGGAGGAGTATTGTTGTCAGAGGGAGCAGGTGCAAAGGCCCTGAGGTTGGGGCACCTGCACAAAACTGGTAAGTGAAGGAAGCAGAACTATCCCAGGTGTCTCTGCTCCCAATACCACGACAGGGCCTCACCCCATGTTAGCGAGCCACAGACACTGGGCAACATTCAGGGTAGGCACAGACTTCCAGGACCTTCCTTCCCAACCCCCCATCCACTGACGGCTGGGAGCTTCTTCCTGAGGGTAAGATTTTGACCCCTAAGAATATGCAGAACCACGGGAGGGTGCACAAGGGCCCATCAGTCATTTTCACCTTAGTGGGAAAGAGGAACAAAGCACCAAAGAACCTGCGTGGCTAATGCAGGACAACAAGAGTTAGCTCCTGCATTGACCCTCACGGAACCAGACGCAACACCCTCAAATTGTCTGGGTGTCAGTCATCTGTTCCATTAGCAAATTATTTTCTAATTGCTTCTGTAATAGCATCTGTATTATTATTTGGAGAGTATTGGACACAGACACAGGTAAGCTGTAGGTGCTTCCAGGGCCTTGGCTGACTTGGACAGGGTGGCAGATGCCTGCCGTGTGGGGCAGGAGCCTCCTGCTGCACACCTGGGTGGGCCGAGTCCATCTTCTCCTTCTTTTGTGACTTCCTTCCACACCCGTGACTGCCCGCTCAGGGTGGCCACAGGGCTGCAGGGTCTCACTCCCCAGCTGTGATGCTGCTTCCAGGTCTCCAGGACAGCCCCCTCACCCCGGAGGTGGGGATGCAAGACACACGCATCAGCCCCCAAAGCTGGAGCTCCTGTGCCTGGAAACTATAATTAAGTGAATATTTTTTTCCCCTCTTGACTTTTGGAGAAAGAGCCAAAAACACAGAAAAACATCACAGAGAGCTAACAACACCTACGGTGGCTGCAGGCACCTTCTGGAGGCCCTGCTCCCCTGCCATGACGTGCCCTGTCCCCTCCTGCCCTCCCTGCCACCTGGTCCCCTCACCCTGCTCTGGTTTCCTTTTTGGTGCAGACCCTGTCCTGCCTGTTATGCATTTATTGTGTGTTTAGCTCTTCCCCACAGGAGGGTGAGACGTCTGTTTTGTTTTCTGTTTTCCCTCCAGCTCCCAGGTGCTGTCGGTGGGGCTCTGTCAATATCCATTAAAGGGTGGACAATCCCCTCAATGACATCGGGGATTTGAAAAAGTGAACAAATCAAAACTAGCAACAGCCCAAGTATGCCCTGAGTACGATGCTGTTCAGCCCGTCTGTACATCCTCACCTGCCATACTTTCCAGCAGGACCGACGTTCAGAGGGATGCCCTGAGTCTGGTGAATAAATTAGTGTAATCGATGAACTTATTGACACATGTTTATTGGGTGCACCTTGCTAGGTGCTGGGACACAGCCTTTGACCAAACACAGGGAAGGACCCTTCTCCAGAGCAGCTTCGTGTCCAGGGTGGGGAACACATATTACCCGGCCATGTCAGACAGAGCCGAAGCAAGGCCTCGCAGGCTCCAAGACCACAGAGAATGTTCACTGATCTCTGACAACTAAGTGGGAAAGAAGAGTGAGAGCCTCAGAAGATGCTGATGTTGACAAAGTCCAGAACTAAAATGTGGTTTCTGGATCAGCCTCTGACAGCCACATGCATCTGCTAACCAGCTGTCTGGGACCACTGGTTTAATCCCAGCTCTACAGGGCATGGCCTGCAGCAAACCGACCCCCAGGCCATGCACGCAGCACCCCCACTTCCCTCAGCTTCCTTCCCACTGGCCACTGACCCACCGGCCACTCCTGACGCTGGTCGGTCAGCGGCGTTTCAGCTATTTCCTGGTGCCACTGGCTCACCGCGTCTCCCACGGACCTGTCCTACCTCTTTGGGGAAGCACTAAACCAGCAATTCAGTATCGAGAGGGACGCGCTGATGAACCATGAAAAAAGTGAAGCAGCTAAGAATGTTGGCATGCTCTATGGAGAGCATTCTGTGCTTCCTGGGAAAAGAAAATACCAGCATCGATGCCCGCCACTCAATGTGTAAAAAGGAGAAAATGACCCAGAACATTTCCCTTAGATGGTGTGCATACAAATGGATTGGGACAAAATATGAGAAACAAAAGCCTTCTGGTTTCCTAATCCAACCTTCCACAGGTGGGACCCCAGCCCTTTCTCATCATGCACACCTAAAAATGAAAGAGCAGTCTGTGAGGTGCCACCTAACTTTCTGCACATGCTAACATGCGTGGAGTCCCACTGGGAGATGCAGCCCACGTTTTATCTTCTTCTTGTCTTTCTGAGATTTCCAGTGGGCCTCAGGCAATGGCAAGGTCCTTTCTGAAGACACGGAGAGTGCTGCTGTCTCCCAGGGGGACCTTTTGCTTCTCTGAGGAAGAGTAGGAGCCTCCACTGGAGTCAGGACCACTGAAAGGGCACGTCTGAGGGTCCATGAGGATGGACCAGATTTTTCTTCGGCCCTCCATGGTCTAGCTGCTGGTTCAGAAAGCAGCCCATGGATCCAGGGCACCAGCAGACGGAGCCCTGCAGGAGCCCGGGGGGAGGCTCAGGTGTACACCAAGGCCCTCGTCACAAGGGCCGCCCTGGCCAGAAATGCTGGGTGTCCGTGTCAGGGTCTTCAGTGCTGTCTCAGGCACAGTGGTTTCCCAGCTCCTGACTGAATCCTTAGTTCTATGCTAATGTGCAGAGGCTCTAATCAGAGGAGCCATGAAGATGCGGAAAAAAGCAGGAGGATTCTGTCTCGTGTCTGTCGTAACCCGGCCTGGCTGTGGTCAGCTCTGGAGACCCATCGGGGTGGTTGAATTCCTCAGTCCAGAGACTGCTCCAGTTCTGCTCATTTTCCTCACTTTTCCCAGAAGGAGAGAAGCACAACTTCCGCAGCCCCTCCCCAGGAACACCGCTGGGAGGGCGAACGCAGCCCTGCGGCTCGAGGGGGGCCTTGCTTCGTGAAATGAGTGGCAGTTATCAGTGACTTTCTGCAGTCCGGGGGTGCCAGGGTGCCCCATTCTTTACAGGCTCTAGCGCCTCTTCCTCCTACTCTCCCCCTCCATGAGCTGGGGGCTGGCCACACAGCTCTGCCCTGCCTCCTCCTTGGGAAATGCTGAAGACGCCCAAGTCAGTGTTGAAGCAGGAAGGCAGCGCCTAGGACCCGGGACAACGATACACAGAGATGTGGCTGTGGACTGTCCACAGGAACTTCACACAGAGCAGAGCGTGTCTGTCCTCATGATGCCTTGGTCCCAAGGGACACTTGCCCCCGCACATCCAGCCCGAGACACAGGATTAGCATTTCTGTCAGTTTCTCAGCTCCCGCCACTGTGGCACTCAGTGGGGTCATCTTCCACGCACACGCTCCTGGCGTGGCCTGGCCAGCCTTTCCCACACCGCCCGTCACAGGCCCGACACATCCCGCGCACACAAGCAGGACTCCGCCTTTGTCTTTCCTCATTCCGTCTTTGTCTGAATCAAGCCTAGGCAGTTCAAACAGAATGAGGACATCTTCGTGTGCTCATCAAAAACAGGGCTGGAAACAAGGGGAAGTCTCCTGTCACAAAACCCCCTTGCGCCGAGGTGCGGGGGTCAGTGCTGCCCCGGGAGCCTAGAGACTGAGCGCGCGCAGCAGACACGGCCCCCACCCCGCTGCCCTGGCCCTCCCCTTCCTCGCTCCTGGTCAGTTACTTCCGTTTCCAGCCTCACATTACCCCGTCTTTACTTCTTATCCAGTTTCCAAATCCATGATTTCGCATTTAGAGGACACCTGTCCCGGTCTGCTCAGGCTGCCGTAACAGATCCTGCAGACTCAGCGGCTGATGAACAGCAGTTTATCCCTCACAGTTCCGGGGGCTGGAAGTCCAAGTGCAAAGTGTGGCAGATCCGGTGCCTGGCGAGGCCTTCCTGGTGCGTAGACGGCATCTTCTCTGTGTCCTCACATGGTGGAACCCATGAGGGAGCTCTCTGGGTCCCTTTTACAAGGCACTAATCCCAATCGTGAGAGCTCTGCTCTTGCAACCTCATCACCTCCCAAAGACCCCACCTCCAAACGCCACCTCTTTGAGGGTCAGGATTTCACAATATGATTTTGGGGGGACACGAATATTCAGTCTACAGCACCATCTTCAGAGGAATACCTCAATGCTGCCTCAAGCTCAGGTTTGTCTAACTCATCATCCCCTCTTCTTGCCAGGAATAAAAGTTTTGCTTTCAGACCGTCAGTTGGTATCAAAGGTACCAATTCAATCACCCAAGCTCGAAGTCTAGGAGACAACGCTGCCTCTCCCTTTCTCTCATATTGGACAGAAAACAAGTAATCAATTTCTATACATGTCTACTCTTCCCTCTGCATCTGCACTGCCACCTCCAGTGACCCCGCCTCACTCACCGGATGCTCAGCATCAAACCCTGATTAGCGTTTGGCTGCCTCATGCCCAGGGTCGGGTTCCACCCCGACGACTCCTTGGCTGGCTCTGGTTTGGGCACCCCCACTCTGCCTTGCGTGTCGTCTGCCGCCCTGTCGGGGGACTCGCCCCGTGCCACCAGCTTTCCAGCCTGTGGCCTCCCTCACGTCTGCCATGACAGTCACCACCTGGCCGTTGTACTTTAATTCTGACCTGTCTTTTGAGACTGTTTGCTGTTGTTTTATGTCAGTACCTGGCAAATAATTCTTTCTTGTATGTCTGCCCTGCCTGCTGGTCTCACTTTCCCTCGGCCTAGAGCGTGTGCACGTGAGAATGTAGCCATGACGGTCATCACTTGAAGCACTTCATGACTTTTGCTATTTCTGTTGACAATCTGTGGGGGTCATGGGAGGACCCCAAGTGCACAAGGAACACCCTGCTGGTGCTCTCTCCCATGTCATACTCTGCCACCTGCCCCCTTCCATGTTGGAGTGTGTGTGCACCAGTGTGTCAGAGAGACGTGGCTGTGCAGAGCTTGAAAAAGCATATCCT
>CAUYSK010094009.1:0-61640 GCA_963575035.1 Avahi laniger | reverse complement strand
TTGGTTTCCTTCACAGCCCTTGTCACCAGCCCATAAATGCCCTGAGGAAGCTGTGTGGTTGACCTTGCTCAAGGCCGGCGAGGATCCCCGGTGTCTTCAGGAGCCCGAGCCCTGGACCGGAGCCGGCCTTCCCAGCCCTGCGCGGAGACGCGGCCCGTCCGGCCAGTGCACCCCTCCCGCCAGCACCACCGCCAGGGGTTCAGCAAATCTCGCCGGAGCAAAGCTTCGCCAGTGAGGCTGGCCTCACCGCGCCCTGAGCTGTCACTAAAAATAAAGCGACTGCGCCGCAGTTGTTCGGTTACTAAAATCCCCCCTTTTATTCCACTCCTGGCCGTGATCCCGCCGGTCGCCCAGCTGTTCAGATTCGTCCGCTGAGCGCGTGGGGAGATGCGGGTTTGCAGTGTCGTCCGAGGAGGAGCGTTTGCAGCCACGTCTGCGTCTGCGGAAAACAGGTGCAGCCGCGTCATCCGCAGAGCTTCTCCGCGCTGTCGCCTGTCGCCTGTGGGTCTTCTGTCTGGAGTTTGAAATGACGCTTGAAGAAAACAGCTTTGACTTTGTCTGAGTGTTTTTCTCATTGTCTATATCCAGTACCTGGACTTCTTTTTAGGTACAAAAAATGCAATTTGTTTTCCCTCAAAATTTGTCTTTTTTTTTTTTTGAAGTGAGAAGGTCCATGCAGCAGGGTTTGCTCACAGGAGACATCAAGGTCAGTCAATCTCCAAAACTACAAATTAGTATTTCAAATAAGCAGCAAGTACTTTGGGGTTTTCTGCTGTTTCTGGCTGTGCAGCCCTCGTGTTTGCAGGTCTGCGCTCCTGGTCTGTCTTCATTCCTGTGGACCCAGGGCATCTCCAGCAGAAATTGCTCTCTAAACCTGCAGTTCCCTACGCCCAGGCCACAGACAGTTCTGGTCCGTGGCCTGTTAGGGACCAGGCCTCACGGCTCCACCCCACCCCCCTCCACAGAACTTAAGAACCCAGGCACAGCTCAGCAGGAGGTGAGTGGGGGTGAGCCAGCAAGGCTTCGTCTGTGTTTACAGCCGCTCCCCATCACTCACGTGGCTGCCTGAGCCCCGCCTCCCCGTCCATGGAAAAATGGTCTTCCACAAAACCAGTCCTTGATGCCAAAAATGTTGGGGACCACAGCTCTAAACCCCGGGAACCCCAATTGACTAGAATTCCCTAATCGCTGCCATCAGCAGTGCCTTGGCAGCGTGGGGCTTGGAGGGATGCAGCGGCCTCGCCCTTCAGCCACGTTCCCTCGGAATCCACAGCTTCTGTCTCTGCGGCTGATTAGTCCAAATGGGTCACAGCGCATCAGCCTCTCATCTGGAGCTTTCCCCAATTCCAAATCCTTCTTCGGTTTTCCTTTCTGCTTTGGTCATATTAAGAGAGCATTAAATTGTATTTCGGGAAATACTGCTGACGCTACTGTGCTAACAACAGCATATTAATTTTTTATTCCCCTCTTTGTTTCTATCTCGGCTGGTCCAGCGTGAGTCTGGGGTGGGTCTGTCTGTGGGGTGGCGCAGGACAGATGCCATGCCCCGCGGGGCCTCACGGGACTCCTCAGCCCATCATGGACCTAGAAAGCTGGGATTCCAGTTTTCCCTCTCCCTCTCTCTTTCCTTCTCTTTCTCTCCCCCTTTCTCTCTCTCTCCCTCTCTCTCTGTCTCTCTCTCCATCCGTCCGTCCATCTCAGTTACCGTGTGTCCTGGGGCAAAGCACTCCACCACTTACACTTGCCTCTAAAATGGGGAAAATGATGTGATGATGAGTGAAGATTCGGCTCGTGTTGTTAATGAACTTTTGCAGGCCAAGCACATGTATTTCCACACTTACTTTAGTAACAGCTGCTGGGACCCTGGCTCTCCTCACATGTGAGGGAGGCATTAACAGTCAAGAAGAGTGCTTCGGGGGTGGTTTCTAGGGAAGGGGCGAGGGCCGGCATTCGGGTGTCTGGTGTTTGTGCAGTTGGGGTGAACCCTGCAGCCTGGCCCTGAATGCTGCGAGGCCTGATCTGCCCTGCCCTCCAGGGACAGCCCTGCCAGCCTCGCCCTTCCAAGCCCCCGCGCGACACAAGTTCTGCCGGGTGCCCAGACCTCCTCTCTCCTGCTTCTCCCAGTTTCTGTAGGAAGATACTGCCCTTTCAGTAAGAAACTGAAAATTTTTATTTGAAGAAGCAGCCAGTGAGGATGTGTCTGATGATGTCTTCTCAACTGAAATCTTTGCTGTGTATGCACGTGTGTGTTGCAGGACAGGGAGAGAATCTCCTTCCTCCTCCCTCCCTGCCTTTCCCTGGCTCTCCCAGCCCCCAAATACATACACGGAACGCAGGTGCTTTGATGTCCTGCTTGAGAATATGGACCCTGGGGCCACTGCCAGGTTGGAATCCTAACTTGGCTCTGACACCTGCTCAAGTTGCTGAGCTGTTCTGTGTCTGTTTCCTGATCTGGAAAATGGGAACGAGGACAGTTCTCACCTCACAGGACTATGATGAGGATTAAAGGAGTCACGGTGCAGAAAACGCCTACCGTGCAGAGCACTTCATAAGGGCTGCATCAGTGTTAGTGACCATTAAACAAAAACCCCAGGGGTCGTATCTATTCCGGAGTAATTGTTAGGAAAGAGAATTTTGGAATGCTGCATTCTGGAGTATTACTTTTTCTGTATTTCCACAGTAATACAAATAAATTCCTAGTCACACTTTAAGGTGGAAAGAATCAGCTCTAATTAGAGCAAACGTCTAAAGTAGCCCCCCTTAAGGTTCAGAAAAAGTAGAAGTTATCCCATTCTGTGTGATGCAGGAAAAATAATAGTAATAACAGAAACCTGAACATCTTGTGTATGCCAAGCACTGTGCCGCATACTTGACACCGATTATCTCATTTAAGGCTTTTTAGAATCTTATGAGTTTGTTCCTATACCCATTTTACAGGAGGGTAAAGAGATTTGGTTACAAAACTCCCCCGTATTAGGAAGTAGCTTAATGTCTTGGATTCCTCAGCCCACCTGCTCATGCCTGGGTGAATGTTCTCTGCTTTATATGGTAATCACATCCTCTCTTATGGTTGATAGCCGGTCTAGTGATGCATTTCCTTTTAAAGACAGTGTTAATGTTGTGTCAGTTTGCCAAAAATACAGAGTCAAATTCAGGATTCTTTGTTTCCTATGGTTTGATGACGTTTCCTGGCATTGATAGCTCCTGATTGTAAAACAGCTGAGGTTCTTCACCAGGGTGCGTGATAGCCGTCTTCGCTTCTCCAGTTGCTTATGGCCAACCCCTTCCCCATGCTTGCAAATTTCATCTGGGAAGGGGACCCGGGCAGAGCAGCTCCTCTGTTCTACGTAGCGTGAGTCTCGAATATTTGAAAGGGTGATTTTGAGCTTATTTTTCTTCTTGCTCTTAGACGACAGTGGTGAGGTAATTCAAGTGTCTGCCTACAGTAGGGCATAGCAGGTATTCCGTAATCTTTGCTGTTGAGCCTCTGGTGACCAGGGCTAGCCGGGCCTTTGTTATCCTGGAAATTTGGAAGGAACTATTAGTCATGTCATAATCCTGAGCCATAAATTTACATTTATTTGAGAGATAAGCAAATTTGGCAGAAAGACTGAGTCAGTAATCTTGGTCTTGACCTTGGAGACAGGATTAGTAAACACACTGAATCATACATTATTTATTATTTTGGGCACAGAAACTGGAAAGTCTCCAATAAATGAACCTCTAAAAGTTATTTATTAGCTCACATACTTTAAATGGTTCATCACTGGTCACTTAGACTCCTAACACTGTTACAAATTGAAAAGTAAAAGAAAAAATACCTTTCTACCGTGGAACATTGCAGTTTTATTTAATGGGAAAAAATATTCTTTTACTTTTCTTGTTCTTCTAGAAGAAAATGTTCCACTGAATAATTGATGCTTCTAAAATGAAGCTGCATATTTTTATGATACTGGAATAGCTTTCATTATCTAAATGGACGTGAGACAGCGCTGGATATTAACTACTTTCCTGTAAGAAATATTTCAAACATAGGAAAACTGAGCCAGCTTCATTGTTCTCAGGTGAAGTACAGAACGACAGATAATTGCATGATGGAACTTATCACAATATGCAAATCAGCAACTATTAACAACCACAGGAAGGCTTTCCCATGGTTCACGTAAATTAGGATGTTAAACGTGGAAACTTAATTATGTAATTCAGGGTGATAAATGCATTATTATACTTTTCCATTTTTTAAAAGGATTGAGACAAACACAGTCATTTGTGATTTTGTAACCTTTGTTTTTATTCTGTATAAACTAAAATATAAAATACATTATTTTTGATAACAGAGGGACAAAATACAGACATGGTGTCCCCTGGTATTGCATATTCTGGATCTGAAGTTCCTGTTTCTAAAATGTATGCTTGGCTCAAAATGATATAAATACCCCCAGAGTACTGATTTATACTTTAAAAAATTCTTTCTGAAGATTCTACAGCAGGTCCTTATTATCCGAGGATAATCAGAACCAGAAAAAGGCCATTTAAAGTAAATCCACCTAAATGGGGACAAAAATTGCATAATATTAATATAATGGGGAAAAAAAGCTTTGGGACTTTATCTTGAAAAAATAAACTAAAAATTATGAAAATGAGTTTATTTTAGATTGTATTTAGCAAAATTTAGGTAATTGTTGTGACCATGGCTGGCTCTTAGAATGAACAATACAAAACTCAAGTGTTGATTGTTTTGGGAAGAGTAACTTTTTGGGACAAAATTAGATGATTCTGCATTATAGTACTTTTAATATCACATTTGACATTTATATCACATCATAAAGATAACCAGTGTTTAAAAAATATTACAGGTCTTCGTCATTTTCCTTTGATTTCCTTTTAGATTCTTTAATGCTAAAATCATTTTTGAAATCCCTATCTTATCACCAACTTTTAACATTTCTTTTAAATGATGATTTCCTAATCAAATCACTCAGTCCCCACTTGTGTTGTTTGACCTGTTATTGGGTAAAATCTCAAATGTCATTTTGATTAACTTCATAAAATTTTGTATTGGAGGGCGAAATTTGCAATTTTGCTTTGCAGTAGATGTACATGATTTTGTGAGAGGTATAAGACACTCACAAAGAGAATCAGGCATAGACACCGACTTTGAACGAGGATGGATTTTTGAGTAGGGACTCAAGTAGTAACATGGTTGGTTATTAGGAGATAGTTGAGTGTTTTAAAGGCGTGCTTCCCTGAGGGATTTGGATACTGAATGCTCAGATAATGTGCACCCCTCATTTATTTGTATGAACGTATTGCAGTGTGCGCTATAAAAAAGAGATTCCTGAGTAGGGAGACCGCAGTTCTGGTCTCAGTTCTGCCAGTGAGTAGCTGGATGATTCCAGAGCAATCCCTTCCTTTTGGCATAAATTTACTTATCTGTGAAATGGAAAGGTTGAGCTAATGTCCATTCTAGTCATAACATTCTGTGATTCTAAAGCGTTGGATATTTTTAAGCCTGGCAAGAGCTATATCATTCTGTTTTCCCAGATTCCGAGAATTTAGCAGACATCGACCAACTCCCTTTTTAGTTTATTTGCTCTCTCTCTATATATATATGTTTTATAATTTCAGTAGCTTCACGTAGCTTCAGCCGTATGTAATGACGCTTTTGGTAAAGTTATAATCAGCACTTTGTTGCAATTTCAAATTCTGCTCTTTTTCACTAGTGTGGTCTCACAAGTGTTTGCATATATATTGTAACATTAATATCTTTCTCTGTTACACATTTATCTTTTTTAATGGCTGACAGGCCATTGAGTAAATATGTTTTAACATACTTAAACATATCCTGACCACTGGGCAACTGAGCATCTCCTTACTTGAGAGCTTTGGGGTTTTTTCGGCCACGTCACCCTAGACATCTTTGTAAGCAGACAATTTTTTTAAAAGAGTGTCTCGCACGTGTAGCACAGTTTTGTGCATTTTAGTTCCTAAATGCCTTATGTCACTGCTACAAATAGGAAGAAAACTAAGGCAAAGCGCCCAGCTAAGTGAAGCAAGAAGAAGAACAAAGGAAAATTGCAAGAATGTGCACTGTTGCTGCTGCCAAGCAGGGCAAACAGAGATTCTGTCAGAGTCTGGTGTTAAATGACAGAGGAGGCAGGAACAGGGCAGCAATCCAGGTGTTGTTCTGAGTGGCATCTTCAGATGCGTGGCTGCCCCTGCCATGCGACACCTGGCATTTGATCACCTGGGAGTGATCTTTGGCTTCCGACGTGGCACTGGCCAGAGCAGGGATCTCATCGGGAGAACAAAGCCATCACTCATCCCAGAGGGGAGACAGTGGGGGCTTAGCTGGGCTCACAGCCGTACAGCATCCACAGACTGAATTAATTAGGGCTGCATTGTTAAAAATTGCAGTACTTTTCATTTTTATTCAGGATCTTGGAAATTTTCAGTGCACCCTTGGGGAAAAATAGTTTGTTCAGCCATTATACTTAGCTTTGCTACCTCCTACCCAGATAAAGGAAGCGTAATTGTCACTTTCCCCTTCTGACTTGGTGATATTTCCTTTGCGTGGTGGACGTCACCGCCGCCTCTGCACACGTCGGCGAACTGTTTGCACTGCGAGTTTCACGTGGCTTGCCGCAGCACCGAGTGGCTATTGGGCAAGACAGGGAAACGTGCATTGCTGAAACTGGGAGTAACGTGGCTGTGTGCAGCAGGTAATGGCAAGGCTGGGTTAAAGTGGATTCAATTAAGGCAACTTTAATTATGATTTAAATGATCAGGTGAAGCTGGCACAGTGGCCAGGAGTTCCAAGCTGCAATGATCCCGCCACTGCACTCAGCCTGGATGACAGAGCCAGACCCCGTCTCCTAAAAAAAGTGAAAAATAAATGACCAAGTAAAAAAAAACTAGAAGATTATAGAAACTGTGTTGATTTCAAGTTCTATTCTTCTAGGTCATATGGGAATGAGGACTACTGATAAAGTAGGAGGTAGTCCAGTATTTTCACAGGTTACATGTAGACTAATTCATTCCATCTCACATATGTGTATATTGCTCAGCTTTAGAAGTTACATCCTATAACTTTCAAAAACTCTTTTTTTCCCCTAGATTCTATCTACACTGGAGATCAGTTGTTTCCCATGAAGACGTGGTGAATTCTCTTTTGAGTTTCAACTAACAGAATAAAAGGTAAATATTGGTGATTTCAGAATGTGTTTGCAATACCGCATGGAGGTCAGTTGCAATAGCCACAAACAAACAAAAACCCAAGAGTTTTAGATATTTACTCTTTAAAAAAATGGTACTATTCCAACTTAGTTACACATGAGATGGATTTTTTTTTTATCAAAAACTTAACATATTCTTAAATAAGCTTTTTCAGGTGGGTGTGTACCTGAGGGTGAAGGTGTTACCTGTCTTAGCAGTTGACTCCCCTTTTTGCACTGCGTTCTGGGGCCTGATTTCTCTGTTTGTTGTGTGTGACATCCTCACATTTCTAGAGAGTATGTGAGCATTTCCCAGACATAGCTATAGAAAGACAGCTAAAGCGTACGGACTCATTTTAATCACACAGAAGGTGGATAAAATTTAATAACCAGCCACCCTCACCCCTGCCCCCAGGCCCAGCCCATTTAAGCCCAGGGATAAGTGATGGTCTCAACTTGACAAGACCAGTCCTTTGTCCCCGGGAGCATCCCCCTCTGCCGACCACCTGGTCCTGCAGCTGCTTGTCCTCTCTTGGCCAGAATCCCTTACCTGCATACTCAGCTGCTCTGGTTCCCAAAACTCTCAGCCAAAAGTTCAGACGCACCCTTAGCTACCCATTGTTACCCCAGAGATTGCCTTTCCCAAATCTGTTCACAACATTTTGTTCTTGGTTTTCATTCCTGCTCTTCCATTCTCTGAGTATCAATTTATTTTTTTCCTTCTTCAAGTTGCTTTGCCTAATGATTGGATTTGTAGTTACAAAGAAACCATATTTAAATTCATACTGATCTGCTTTCTTAGGCAAATTGGTCCTAGGGCCAGTGAGTTGAGGACATGATGAAGCACATTTGAATCCGGCATAAGGAGAGTTTTTTAGACACCTGACTATCTAATGAGCAGGTTGCCCAGCTTGGAGGAAGCTCTCTGTTGATGGAGATATTTCTATAGGAACTTGATGCTCGTCTGACCAGGACGTTGCAGTGAAGGGGCCTCCCTGGATTGGAAAGAGGTCAAACTCAATCTTTCTAGGTCCATTTTAACCAAAAGGAATCCTAATTCTATAATTTCTCAAGTGATGGCCCGAAGGAAGCAAAGGGGTTTTTTTTTTGTTTATTTGTTTTATTATGTTTATTTTTTTTAAGAAACAAAATCTCCCTCTGTTGCCCAGGCTAGAGTGCAGTGGCATCATTGTAGCTCACTGCAACCTCCAACTCCTGGGCTCAAGTGATCCTCCTGCCTCAGCCTCCCCAGTAGCTGGGACTATAGGCACATGCCCCCAAGTCTGGCTAATTTTATTTTAAAAAAATATTTTGTAGAGATAGGATCTTGCTGTGTTGCCCAGGCTGGTCCTGGCCCTAAGCAATCCTCCTGCTTTGTCCTCCCAAAGTGCTGGGATTACAGGTATGAGCCACCACCCTTGAGCCAGAAGCAGAAGTTTTTGTTTTTTGTTTTCACACATTTTAAAAATGACTTGGAGACGTTCAACTCGTTTATTACACTTGTAATTTGTGGTGCCTTTGTCATGCTTTGGGGAAGAACCTTCATTCTTAAGCCCATTCCCTAACTAGCTTGCTCGTGGCTCTTGTGAAGTCAGAGGCTGTCCGGAGGGAGAGTGATTTTGTGCACCTGCTGTGCCTCTGGGGCTGCACAGAGGGTTCCTTGGTGCGGGGGGAGCCCCACGTGCGAGGGGAGTACGGCCTTGCACAGGCAGAGGGGGGCTCGTTTGGCTGTCAGTGAGTCAGGGTCAGTGTCAGCCCGAGGGAGAAAAGGCGACCACGTGTGTGTGTCTGAAGCACGTGTGTGCGCTCTGCCAGGCTGGGAGGGGACACTGCCCAGAGTCGCCGGCAGGCCTGACGGTGGGAGAGTCTTCACACGCCCTCAAGCCCACCGCCCGGCTGCCCAGGGACCTGCAGGGTCTGCCCCCATGGCCACGTGTCCCTTTAACCACTCTTCGGGAATGGCATGAGAACAGCCACTGAACGCGAGGCAGAGCACAGTGTTTTTCCAGAACTTCGAATACCCTGTGACCGTCACTGTGCGTAATAGGTACTTGGACCTATAAAGGCCTATTTGGGGTTTTACAGAACCTTTCTACCCCTCTTTCTTCATGAAGGCTCCATCATTCTAGGAAGAAGTATCTTTCTCCTTCCTCCTAAGTGCCACATCACTCTGTCCTTCCCTTGTGTCATTGGTTTGGCCTTTTACAACTCAAGTGTGGCGAAAGTCTCTCCTCACTGATCACTGGAATGTAAGCTGGGGGGGGAGGATTTCTCTGTTTCGTTTGGCGCTTTACACCCGGCATCGAGAGCAGCGTCGGGAACGTGGAAGGTACTGGATGAACAGTTCCTTATTGAGGTGAGGAAGCATCTCTCCTATCAAACCGGAGGTTCCCGCCGACAGACCAGTCCCTTCCTCCGCGTCTTGCCTGGCCGCTCCCTCGGGGGGGTCGGGGGCACCACAGGCCGAGCCGCCAGGCTGCCGCTCGGCCCAGAGCCTGTCCTCGGTGCGCACACGCGACGCGCAGAGCCGGGCCCCACGGGGTCCGCGCTGGCGGTGTCCGCCGGCCCCTCGCAGGAGACTCTCCGGCAGGAGGGCGCGTGCCGCCGGTTGTCGCCCGCGAGCCTTCCCCAGTCAGGTCTGGGAGGCAGTGCGGGGGAAGTCGCCAGGAGGCGGAAGGCACGTCCCTGAGTGGGGCGAAGGTGGGTCGGGCGCCCAAGCCAAGGCCCGCCCTGCGGGAACGCGCGGATGCGACGGCCTCCAGCAAAGGTGCGTGGCGCAGGGAGGCTATGGCGCTGCGGGGCGGTTGAGGTCTGGCTGCAGGGAGAGTCCCATCGATGAATGATTTCAGGATCTGATATGTGTTTGAGTAGGTGCCCTGAGGGGAAGTGTTGGTTTGGGGCGTCCCTTCCCAGGAGATCGGAGCAGGAGGGAGGTAGGCAGACTTTTCCATGGCCTCTCTGCTTGGCCAGTTTATCTGGAAAGGAAATTTTAGGTGCAAGGATTTTAAGGCACAATAATAGTTGCCTTCTTGTCAGCTGATAAATAATTTTTAGACAGTCAAGAGGATGTTAAGTGAATGCAACTATGGACCTATGCTCCTTGTCTTCGTCCTCTCCTCCTCCTCCTCCTCTTTCTCTCTCTCTCTGTCTCACACACACCGTCCCATCTTTAGACGTTTGCGTGTCTTTGCAGGCCAGGCTCTGTGCTGAGCCGGCTAGAGCCTGCCTGTCACAGCGGTTCCTCAAGCTCTCCCTCTCTGTGCCACCGACTCTTCTCCCCTCCCTGGTCTCCTGCACTTGTCCCATCTGGCTTTCCCGCCCGCCCTCTGTGGCTCACACTCTTCTCTCGCAATTCTGTTCTCCTGTGCCGCCCCTTCCCAATTTTACCAAAGTCCTGTCCCCTGCACTGCCAATTGCAAACGCAGCCTCTTTGTGACAACTTCCCTGACCTCGTCTCCACGGGGAACTCAGCTCCTTTCTCCCAGCAGTGCTCTGAGCTCCTCCCTTGGCCTTGGCCGCCGCCTGCCCCTGGAGCCAGCTGCTGGTGACACAAGCCCAGCGGGTGCTGCCCGTGCATGCCCACACCTTCTCCCTTCTCCCAGCCTCCCCCTTTGCTTGCTGTTCCTGGTTCGCACTAAACTCTGCCGCCTTTCTTAAATGCACCTTTCTCGTACGGCGTAAATCTTTGGCTGTAGTCCCAGGGCTGGAGTGCAGAGTCTCAGCATGGCACTGGGGCCCTTCTGCTGCAGCCGCCCATCCCCCAGCCCTTCCCCTGTGCCACCTTCTTGTCACGTGTACTTACCATCAGCTTTTGGAAAATCCCAGGCTCAGTATCAACGTTATGGCCTTGCATACGCTGTTCCTACTACCTGGACTCCCCTTCCCCTTCCTTCTCAACTGGCTCGATCTGACTGGTCACCAAAGATGTCACTCAGGTGCCTCCTCCAAGAAGCCAGCTGGGTCAGGTGCACCTGTTGGTGGGTGGACAAAACTGCTAGAGCATGCGCCAGACTGTGTGTTGGAGATGCTGGTCCCACCGGCTGAGTGTCCTACCGTAAAGGTGGGGCTGGACGCCTGGCCTCTAGCATCCTGTTAGACATGGCGGTGTTTAGAAGGTGGCTCGCCTTCTGATCATTCGTCTCCAGACCTTCCAATCTGTACTCAGTGCTTTTTGCGTCGGGTTACTGTTTTGCTAACAAAATGCTTAATAAAGAAGTTCCATCTGATGCAGAGGGGACAGAAGCGTGTAGATTGAAGTCGTCGCTGTTTCTTAAGTGATGGCTTCAGTGGCTTGATTCACTGCTTCTCTTCTCGAGGATGCGCCGTGTGCATTTCCCGCCACATTTGAGAATTTAGTGAAAGCTAATGCAGCAGCTTAGACCCATTGCCTACAAAGAGCTACGAACCCAGGTGTTTTTCATTTTATACATGGGCTGCTGTAGGAAAACCAAGGCCAGGAGATGGTCCTGCATTCAGCTGAGATTGACTCAGGGGTCCCCTCATCCCAAAACGAGAGAGAAGAGCCGTAGCAGAAGCAGAGGACAAGGGCGCTGGGGTTTCAATGTCCTCCACACCTCTTCAGGCTTCTACTGCGTCCACTTGTTTCTTTTGGGACAAAAGCTTATTCTCAGTACTTGAGGCTAATTTGCAGCATTGCACTGAACGTGACTCCTCCTGGGCTTCCTCCAGCCCACAGGTGTCATCCACGGATGCAGGGCCCTGGCGAGATTCTGGAGCCTTTGTGTTTCAGGTACAGCGCAGCTGAGGACGCGGCTTCACTGCTGTTAACAGAAGGAAGGGAAATGACTTTCTAGTGACATTAACCATTCTACACGGCGTTTCTCCACCCTGGGTGGAGGGTGTCTAGGCAGCATGATCACTGGGGTGTCTTCACACTCGAACATTCTGGGCTCTGATTGACGGTAGGACATTCAGATGTGACGAGTGAAGCCAGGAGCGTCAAACATGTTGAATGGGCTTCAACGTGTACACGGGGCTCGGACGGAAAGGGCCGTCCTTTTCTCTCTTTCCTTGTGGAATTGGGAGTCTGACAGCAAGTGGCCGTGAGACTGTGTCCCAGGTGTCACTCACGGCATTCCAGCCTGGGCCGGGCCTGTTTCTCATAGTAGGATTTTTCCTTTGGCTTGAGGATATTGCCAGCGTGAGACAGAGCAGAGAAGCAGGAGAAACGGAAACTGCCCAGCACCCTTCACCTCCCGTGCTGGGAAGCAGGAGGTGGGATCCTCTTTGTGGCATCCGAATTCCCGGTGCAGGGTGTCAGTTGGGCTAAGGACAGAAAGGGAAGGAGGAGAATTTTCCAGAATGGGACACCTGGGATGTTCACATGGAGACAGATTCAATATAATTCAATCCCTATAGTTATTTCTCTTTCCTTACATTTATATTTTTTAATTTGAAATTTTTGAAATGATCACAATTAAATAGCAATGATTAAACACTCAGTTGATCAAGGTACTTTGTGAACCTTTAGTTTGAAACGTTCCTCAGGTGAGTGATCTCTAGTCTAGTGGACAGATGGGTTCTGATGACCTGGGAGGAACTCTGTGTCACCAAGGCTAATTCTAGACAGATGCTTCCAAGACCCAAGGGTCACAGCGGTGTGCCAGTGGGAAAAGAGAGCCGTAAAATCTGCTCCATACGGCCAGATGGGCGTCACATCCTAGGTGAATGCCAGCTTAAATGTAGCCCCAAGTGTTGCCAAGGGCTGTTGTCAAAAACAGAAAGAGCTGGCTCTAATTCCCCCAAACCAGTGTCCAGCTCGGTGTCGCAAGAGCCAGCTGCTCCGGCCCCCTAAGGTGATATCTCAGGGCCCAGAATAACCTCTCCTGCCCAGGTGGTGCCAGCCAAACCCTTTGGGTTTTTTTACTTACCTTTGATGAGAGGAAATCCCTGCCTGACTCTGTGTACAGTCCCAGAAACTTCTCTGTCTTTATCATCACGGTCAAAGATCACCTTGTAAGCTCTGCGTTGGGGTTGAGCTGACTGGCATTTACTGAGTGTGCTTAGCAAGTGAAACAGCCTTCGCCCTCGAGGACTTTATATCACACACACGTGCACGCACATCCAGCCTTTGAACTTAAAAACAGAAGCATTAACGAACATATGTATGTTTAGGTGACGCAGAGAGGTAACAGCAATAGGACACTGAAGACTAAATCTTCACGATAATAAATCTTTGTGTAACACTTGGGCACGGGGGTTATATGTCTCTCTAGGACGGAGGAATGGGCTGGTTTTTCCATTTGGAGGGTGGAGGGTGGGAGAAAAGTCATTAGTTTGGTTCTCAGAACAGTTGAGGGCGGGGGTGTAACGTGGTGTGATGCGCGGGGAACGGCAGCTGCTGCGGTGGGTGGGGGAGAGCGGAGGTGTGCTTTGTGAGGGGCTGGGGGTCCGCCCGGTAGGGGCAACGCCTAGCAGAGGGGGCTGGTTTCTAGCAGTGGTGGCGTGCCAGGTTTTGCACCACGGTCACGCACGGGCACTGGGCCCAGGGGCCTGATTGTCACACAGACGTGTGTGGTGGAATCACGCCTCCCCACCCGACAGATGCCCATATCCAATCCCCGGGAGCTGCGAATACGCTAAGTCACATGGCAAACAGGAATTAAGGTTGTAGTCAGCTGTCCTTGAGGTGGGGAGGCCATCCTGGACTATCCGAGTGGGCCCAGCATGATCACAAAGGTCCTCGGGAGTGAGTCGGGGGCACAAGTGTCAGAGCGATGCCATGCGATGGCGTCTCCATGGCGACGCCGCCTTCAAGGTGCAGGAAGAAGCCACAAGCCAGGGAACGAAGGCAGCCTCTAGGACCTGGAAAAGCAAGAAAGTGGATTCGCCCCGAGTCCAGAGGGGGTGTGGCCCCGCCAACTCCAGCCAGGGAGACCCATTTCAGACTTCTCACCCCTGGGACTGTCAGACAATAAATTTGTGTTGTTTCAAGCCACTGAGTGTGTAGTAATTATTTTATGCCTCAGTAAACAATCCACTATGGAGACCTATCTTTGTTTTGGAAACGTGAGACCCTTTTCATTATTTATGGAATATAATGTAATGGAAAATCTGTGGAATATAAATCATTCAGAGAAGAACCTTGTCAAAATTAGTTCTGAGATTTTTTCCTAGGCTAATTTATTTTACTGGGGTAGGACCAGGAACTTTATTTCTCCCCTATCGTATTCTCACTGCCTAGATCAGTGCCTCTCGTTCATTTTTGAATGAATGAATCTCTTTTAACTAAATCCATGAAAAACCGAAACAACTAAACCTTTTTGAAGAGCTTATTTTACACTAAAGTGTAAGAACTACTATCAGAAATACTAAGTTCAGACTCTTGTTGTAGATGAAGACTGTCATACTTTGCATTGTCATTCAAAGATGAGAGGCTTGGTTAGGAAATTTTTTAAAGTTGGGTTTAAACAAGAGTCATTCTTACTTCTTTGGGGTCTAGAAACTTCTTGGTTCATACACGTGGTTGAAATGTTAACCTGGTCTTTGCTGCTTTGTAAAACTGCTATAACAAGTAGCAAGTTGGGACCTTAAATCAATGACAAAAAGATATTCATTATTAGTGAAACTCAGTTTGAAAATCTTATGTTATTTACTAATACATTCTTAATGATTTTTGCATGACATCTTTTAGAATTAAGAATATGTCTAGCGTAGATTTATTTATTCACTCATTCTCTGAAGAAATTCTTTGTTAAGCTCCAGCTATGTGTGAGGCCCAGGGGGAACAAAGGTAAATAAGGTATGGCCCTTTCTCCAGAGAAACCCCCGTTCTAGACAGGAAGAAAGACGAGCAGATAATGAGAATGTGGGACAGCCAGTGATAAAATAATCTGGGGTGCTCTGCAGGGGGAAGGTAGCAGAGAGGGGAAGACATTTGATCCAAGTACTGAATGACCAGTCAGAGCTTGGCAAGTAGAAAAAAAGGACATATATTAATCGCCTACTGAATACCAGGCATTGTGCTAGGCACTTTTATGTGTAATTTTGTCAGTTAAAATTTTTACCCTGAGGAAAATGATATTCTAGTTAAGTGACTTTGCAGTGCCACACACAGTGACATTTCCAATTATTGTTCTAAGAGTATTCCATAGTCATTGATCTTTAACTCTAGAGGAGAGATTGGCAACCTTTTTCTGTAATGGGCCAGATAGATAGTAAGTGTTTCAGGCTTTGTGAGTCGTATGGTCTCTATCACGACTGTTCCACGCTGCCACCATAGCGTGAAAACGGCCACAGGTAATATGGAAATGAACGAGCTTGACTGTGTCCCAATACAACTTTATTGGCAAAAATTGGCTGTAGGAGAGATCTGGTCCATGGGCCGCAGTTTGCTGACCCCTGTTCTAGAATAGCAATTATAGGGACCATTTGACTTGGAATATTTCTGGAGAGGGAGCCTGTAGGCTTCATTAGCTTCTCAAATGGGTCAGAGACTACTGAGAGTTCTGGGCAGTGACAGTTTCAGAATGTGTTAGCAAAGCAACCGCGCAGAGAAATGGTAGCAGGCTGGATTCATAATGGAGGTTCAGATTGACCCAATTTCTAACATTTCACATCGTCGTGACTAATATTTAACAGACCCCTGAGAATCCAGACTTACTACATCTTTAGGTCATTATTGTGGGGTCCAAAGAGAAAACTACACTAATTCAGTCCTGGCAGAGGGTTTGACATTGCGTGGGTATGTGTGTGTTTTAACTCTGAGATTTAAAAAAATAAGGGTAGAGATGATTTGTCTGGAGCCATTGGAAAGAAATAAGGTAAACATCTGGATGGATGGCCTGGAAGAAGCCTGGAGTATAAAGCCTCGATGTGCTGTCTTCTGGAAAAAGGCAGAAACAGCTGGGTGGTGTAACAAGGAGATATGAGAAAGGAAGCCCCAAGTCCAGATTAGAAAACAAAATACATCTTGACATCCGAAAGAAACAAGCCAGAAAATCTGTCTTTAATAGCTGATACCGTGGGAAAAGTCACTAAATTCAGAAATTTGAGTAAGGAATCCTTTAGAGCAAAACAGCGAATTAAAAAAAAAAAGATCTTTCCAAGAGTATATCTTAAGAAATATAGGGTGGTAGGAAAACATTGTTAAAGGACCTCAAAAATGTTACTAAAAGGGAACACTGGGAAGCCTTTAAGTCACCTATACTGGCCCTACGTGACTAAGAGGAGATATTTTCTCTTGGCTGATCGTGGAGAGGGGTGGGTGGGTAAGGTTCCTTTGGGGAGCTCATTTCTTTTGAGTAAAACTTTTAAAAAATGAAAAGCAGATGATGTTTATAAGATGATTTCAAGTTTGGATGGTTCCAACTGGATTGAAACATTTTCTCTCCAGTGGGAACGGAGGAAAAGTGAAGTCGGTGCCTGTTGCCTCTTGAGGGCCCCGTGCCTCGTGTTCTTAAGTGGGTTTTGATCTGGTTTCCCCAGCAAACCCTGTGCTGTTGCTCTTAGGGTTGGACTGGGGGAAGGAGGGAGGAAAAGATGGAAAATGTGGGAGTTGATAGATTTCTGGAAGAAGTACAGGTTAGCAGGCTACAGTTTTTCCAATCAAAAACTTTTCCTTGTGGCTTGAGTCCTGGACACGAGTCCTGTCTTGGACGAAGCAGATGTGATTTTGGGACGTGCACAAAATCCCCGAACGTGGAAGCTGAGCCTTGCCGGCTCTCCTGCGATGGCACCGCAGTCTAACTTGCAGGAATCCAACTCGATCCAGTTGTGCATTCGCGTGTTGTCCCTGGCCTCTTTCTAGGTTAGAGGCAGCTTCGTAAAACTGAGTGTTCTCAACATATAAATCCTAGGGTAGCTGAAGAAAATAATCTGTAAAGCAGTTAAGTACTTTGATACGGATTGTGTCAAACAAACAGTGTTTACGTAAGACTGTAACATGTAAACCAGTGAAAGATGCTCGTGATCTCCCTTCTCTTTCCGTTGACCAAAGCTCTATTATAACAGAAATATTTTGAAGAATATCCCTACTCTGCAGCCTTGCTGACGTGCTTTTGTTTTAGCAAGGGTTAAATAAAGGGCGTCTTCAAAGCGTTGCTGATGTATCTTATTAAACTTCAAAATTTTTATTAGCTTTGCCGAAAATGTTTGTTTCCTGGAAAGTTCACTAATAGAGTGATTGTTTTCTCACAGAAATGCGTTTCTTAGCTGTGCGTAGTCAGTGGCCTAGTTAGTGGAGTTATTGCAAGATTAATTGAATATCTAAGCTGGCCCTGAGTCAACTGTTTCCATTGTAAAACTTTTAAAGTCTTAAGGTACAATGCCACTTGGGTCAAACTAACTTTTTCTTTATCTTTATATCACGACATCAACTCCCTGAAATACATTTTCCTGCAACTCAGGTGGCCACCACTGGATGTGGACCTACCTGCTGCATTCTAGTGTCTTCCATCTCAGTGTGTGGTACCCTCATCCGCCCAGTCGCCCAGTCTGGCCACTTCTCATTGCCTCGATTGTCACCACCCAGCCCACGGGACACCATCTCTGCCGCATTGGTTCCCTGCTTCCTCTTATACACCTCTCTGTCCATTCCCCAAAGGTCTATTTTCCTTCAAGCAACTAGAATGAATCTTCAGCACTAAATGAAGATCATGTCACTCCCTTGCTTTCATAGCTGGGGCTCTTCTAGTAACTCTTAGAATAAAACCCGGGTCCCAGCACAGAGCGTGGCACTGTGGTCTGCGCTGAGCTGCGTCTGCCCAGCACTTGCGGGCTCTCTTCCTCCCCAGCCAGACTGGCCACTGTGCTCGTCCCCGGGACAGGACAGACCAGGCAGACTCCCGTCTCAGGAGCTGAGAGTCGGCCCTTGTTCTTTTCCTCGGCCTGACACCCGCACTGTAGACCACCGCAGCCTTCTTCCCGGGGCTCCCGGGGCTCTGCTCCGGCGGCACCTCCTCAGAGACACCCGGCCACTTTGTCTAAATAGAGCCCCTCGTTCTTCCACTCTGCTCTTTCTTCCCCACTCTTGTCAACTGACCTCCAGTTTGTTACGGGGCAGTCGGTTTATTGTCCATTCACTTATTTATGATTTGTCACTCCCAGGAGGACGGGAGCTCCATGAGGATGGCGGTTTGGTTTATCGTTGTCTCTCTAGTGCCTGGAACAGGACTCAGCACGCCCGGGCCATCAGGACTGCTGGCTCCTGAATCCGGGAAAGAACCAGAATCGACTGCATTGTTCTGGGTCTGGTACGTGGACCAAATCATAGTGCAGTTATGTTTTTCAATAGTACAGTAAGTTTGTTTTTTTTTTTTCATTTTTCTGCTCCACTAAAGGTTTGCCGTTTAACAGTCAGGATTTCTTTTAGGTTTACTTGCCTGAAGATTTTAGCAATAACCTTGGCTTACTTTGAATGCAGTTCAACATTTGTATCTCGGTACCTGGATGTGTCAGTGATTTAGCGGTTTTGCAGTGATGCTCTGTGTAGACAGAGCTATTAAATTCTTACTTGCCCTCTTTCCGCAGTGATTGGCAGGTACGTATTTAGCATGAGGAGAAAGAGCTACCTACTCGTCTATTTTTAATACGAGAGAGTTCCCATTATTATCTAAATACTCAGAGGTTACTTTAAGAAATTTTATGACTAAAGGAGCTTTTTCTCCTACAAATGAACAACCAACAATCTTCCCATAAATATTGTGTGAGAAGATATAGGGGTGGGAGTTAGTAAAGGAAGGTAGATACATGGTTTGTAGAACCTCGTAGAAAGTAACAGTAGCCCCATTCCGTGAGATAATTGGCAGGATTGCTCTGAGCTGCCTTTAGAAAATCAGATTTATTGATGTGTGATTTATGCATAGTAAAATTTACCCTTTTTAGTATATAGCTGTCTTAATAAGTGCGTGCGGTTGTGCGACCACTCCCATAAGATATAAATATCCACCACCTAAAAAAGTTGCTTGTGGCCCTTTGTAATCAAGCCTTCCACTTAGCGTCAAGCCCTGGCAACCACTGCTGCGTTTTCTGTCCTTGTAATTTTGTCTTTTCCAGAATGTTCTGTAAGTGGAATCATGCAGCATGTAGCTTTTTGAGTCTGGCTTTTCTTGCTTATTAGCATGACACACTTGAGATTGATCCATTCCATTTCATGGTATCGTCAGTTGTTCCTTCCTTTGTATCGCTGAGTCGTGGTCCATCCTGCGGACGTGGAGTTTGCTTAGGCCCTCGCCAGTTAAAGGATTTGGGGTGTGCGTCCATTTTTTTAGCAATTATGAATAAAACTCCTGTAACTTTTATGTACAGATTTTTGTGGCAACTTGAGCTTTCCCTTTGTCTTGGGTGAATACCTAGGAGTGGGGTTGTAGGTTCATATGGTGAGTACGTATGAGAAAAAAGCAGGAGAGTTCGCGGACTGCTCTGGAAGCCTCAAGTACTAACACCCAGTGTGATTTTCCTCCTTACAAAGAAACCCTAGACCGTGTCTCTCTGCTGCTCTCCCCTCCCTTCCACCTGGACCTTACGTTAGTTTTATTTAAATCTTTCACTCTTCACTGTTGCCCCATTTCTTTTTTCCTTCTTGCACGTAATGCAGCGCCCCGTCCTCAGTGGATGCTACGTGCACCTGTTTGACTGGGACGTGGTAACCTGAGTTAAACGGAACTCAAGGGCAGTGACCACTTTCGTGGGACTTTGCAAGTGCACCGGGCTCACGGGCCCTGCCCCAGGATCTGGAGGGAGATTTCTACTGTTTCTCTCCTGGCAAGATGTCGCCAGATGTGGAATCTAAAACTCTGTTTGGACTTTACGGTGACGAAGATCTGCTCTGCCCCAGGCAGAGAAGGCAGGAGCAAATCTCTGTGGTTGTTAAAAAGGTAGATAGATTTTACCCGGGAGATACCATGAAGTGTGTAGAATCTTATGAAAAAGTTTTTCTCTCTCTTAAAGCTTTTATATTATTTTTTAATCAGTAGGGCAGCATAGCACATTGGTTAAGAGTAGGAACTCTAGAGCCAAACTCTGCTGCTAACCACTTATGTGGCCTTGTTCCTTTCTCTGCCTCAGTTTCCTCATCTGTAGAATGGGGATAATAATAACAATAGACAGCACTGATTTCAGTGGTTAATATTTATACAGTGCTTAGAACAGTGCCTGGCAAATATCATGTGCTGTATTGAGTATTATTAATAGTTGTTGTGATTATTGTTAATTCAACTTTAGCCCCATTACTCTGAAAATGTGTATTTTTCATGCATTTGCCGTATTTTAACAGCTGTAAAGTACCGGATACCTGTGCAAAGACTGATTCGAATTCAGTTTCCAGTGAGAGCCAGTTTTGTGACATTACCAGGGCTAACGTCCAGTTGCTGGGTACCCTCGAATGCGTGTATTTTACGCTCACATGTGGACTCGGGCCACGTATTTTCCATGGCAATGGTTGTATGGTCCAGCTTGCTTGTTTCTTTTACTCTTGGGGCTCAGAAGGAAGTTGTGATTTCTGAGATACACACCCCTCCTCCAGTCAGCCCCTCGTCCTCCATTTGAAGCGTTGAGTCCACCGTAGTCTGGTCGTTACATCAGGGCTTGAAGTTTTGGCCCGAGATTTTTAGTGTCCTCTCCCTCCCCTCTCTCTCTCTCTCTCTCTCTCTCTCTCTCTCTCTCTCTCTCTCTCTCTCTCTCTCTCTTTCGCTGTCTCATACAGAAATGATTTCTTTTATACTGCTCAGCAGCATCTTTCCCGATACTTCCTTAGAGTGGTCATCACTCCAAGGAGCAGAGCTGACCTGGCCTTCCCATGTTAGATCCCGAGAGTCTGGTCAAGTTGCTGCTGTGTTTTGGGGCTTCCGCCTCAGGGTCCTGGGGACCAGTGCACGTGCACACGGCCAAGAAGCAGGGCGCACCTGTGGCCACTCAGGGACGGGTAGGCTGGCCCGGCTGTGCCGATTCTGCCAGTGTGCGCACACCAGCTTTGACGCTTGGTGCAGCGCTGCTTTGGTCATGGACTTCAGAGTTATACAAGGGTGAAGGAATTTATGCTGTTCTAAGTATTGTCCGCAGGCTACCCTGTCTCACAGATACACTATTCCTTTAAATGCTCCTAAGTGTTGTGACTTAGAAACTGTAAACGTGTGAGGTGCATTACTGAATTCATCGTAGCCTTTGACAGTATGAACATCTTACTAAAAGTGCAGCTGCTGGCGTGGGATGGAGCAGGTACAAGAAAATTTTGACGTTAAAATGGGGTTTGTCATGCTGGAAGCTCTTGAGACCCACCTCAGTAACACGTACCCAGAGGATATCACTTAAACGAAGAGGAAGGTGAAGGTCGTCCAGAATCCGCCAGGGTCCGGGACCTGACCCTGCCGTGAGGGCTGATGGGCAGAGTGTGTGGAAGACTGAACTTGAGTCCTTAGTGTGTATTTTTCTTGTCAACTGTAGTTTATATTATGTATTAATAGCAATGAGTGCATCAAACCACAGGCCAAGTTTTTTTTCAATTTTTGCAACTTGTTTATTCATTTTTGTGGTTGCTATTAAGCAAGTAGAGCCACCAAAAAAACCACACGAATTTGAAAAAATTTATAAATGTCAATTTTTAAAAATATATGAGAGAACTTAAAATTGAGATTGCTACTCATTAACTTAATTCTTCCACTTGTGATTTTTGGATAATACCCACCTATATCCTTTGAATTTGGAGGCAGAACACCTCCCAGGGTTTTGCAGGAGTGCGCTAGAAAATGTACAAGGCCCTGACATTTCCTTTTAAGAGTGACATGCTGGACACAGTGGCTCACACCTGTAGTCTCAGCTACTCAGCAGGCTGTGGCGAGAGGATCACTTGAGCCCAGGAGCTGGAGGCTGCAATGAGCTGTGATCACATCACTACACTCCAGCCTGGGTGACAGAGTGAGACCCTGTCTCAAAAAAAAGAACCCGTGCTATCATGGGATAATATGGTAAGGTCACCCAGTAGCAACATAAAGCCCATGGAGTGGGAACCATGTCCCTGTGGGAAGCTACCCCTCAGAATGGGTTGGGGGTGGAGTTTCTGGATCTCTCCAGGGAAGATGGTGGGACTCATTCTAGCACCCTCTCGCTTTCCTGTGTCCTCCGCGCCAGTTGCTATTTTGATGGTGAGCATCTTCTTGCAGCAGGTGATGTGCCGGGTACCGGAAGCCGTCACGGGGAAAAGGAGCTGCCTCTCTGCCCGCTGATACCTGTGCGTCTTCCAGCATCTGTCTGTTGAGAACTGGGCTCATGCCTATGGAATGCTGAAGGTGTACAAGAGAAGAGTCCTGCTTGTGAAAACCCACAGCCCAATTCTAGAAGAAAACATACAGATGTGAAATACAGGTATCTCTTGATTGAAAGGTAAAATGCCAAAAGGTTGTCACCAATAAATTTAACATATTCTTATTAGTGAAAACTTCCGACGTTTACTTAGTGAAAAATTCAGTATTTAGGAATGTATTCACTCTTGTATAGGTGCTGTCCTAATGTATAAGAGTATTGCAAGTCCAGGATCGCAAAATCTCCTATAAATTACTTGACAAATAAAACGTGCCGATGGTCAGTACTCTTCAAATGGTCCATCATTTGTTCTTACTCCAAGTGTTCTACACGTGTGTGCACACACACATGCACACAACACGGATGTGAAGCCCAGACAGCCGCGGAGCACTGTCCTTTCAATTTCTAAAGGCATTGCAGTGGGAGGGGGGACTGTCCCTGCCGCCCTGTCTCCTAATGGCACCACCCCACTGTTGTTGCTTCTGATCTTGGCTCCTACACGTGACAGTCTGGTCACTTACCAGTGGCTTTTCCATCCACTTGTTTGGTCGTAGAATTAATGCTCTCCGACGACAAGCCCTGGGCATCAACACAGTAAGTACCTGTCCTAGGGGTGATGGCACGAGGCTGTCCCCCCACTGCTCCAGACACACAGCGATATCTGTAGGTCATTGTGTAGTTCCAGTCCGTGGAGACCTGACGGGCGATAGTTCTGTTGATTTGGAGGCATTTTACTTATTTATTTTAATAAAATGTTCAAATAATAATAATTATTGTTTTTATTGTTATGACTGTGGCTAATCGAACCCTGGATGGTTGAGAATTAGCTATAGTGATCATTTATAATCAGGTATTGGCACAAATTCAGGAGAGAGAGAGGCAGTCAGAGAAGATCTTCCGGAAACTGCAGGCACCTCGCCCGAATCCTGAACGATATCCTGACATCTGTGTGGGGCAGGGGGAAGTGCCCAGAGCTCCGTGCAGTATCCGGGAGAACGTGCATTCCTTGCTGTAGGCATCTGGGAAAAGATGGGGGAAAACAGCCCGAGTGAAAGTTGGGTCTCACGGCAGCCGTACCCGAGGGCTGTAACGGGGAGCTCCGGACCCAGAGGCCGTGATGCTGCAGTAGCGCAGTAGCTCGCGAATAGAACTCGGGAATGTCACTCACGTGGCTGCCTCCGCGGGCAGCTTCTGTCGAACCAGAGGTTTGAAACGTGAGTAGGAGGATGCCTTTCTGTCCCCTCCAGAGCATTTGGTCTGGAGTTGGTCACAGAGTCTCCTCAGAGCCTTCGCACGTGGGCTGGGAAAGCAAGTGCAAGTTTGTTTTGAGCAGGAAGAAACACCTTCCAAAGGTCCAGAGAGCCGCGGGGCACTGGGCGCACCCTCGCCTGGCCTGTGGCTTAGCATCCCTTCCTGCTGCGGGAGCCGTATCAGTCGTCCATTCCCCATTGCCCTGTTTTCCTCTGGAATTCTTTCTGTTTTTATACCGGTTTGACTAGTTTCTTAAACTTTAACCTGTCACTAAATGTGGACCCGTTCCTGGCTGTATTCTTGCTTTTTGCTTTTTCCCAAATCGTCCCGACTGCATGACAGCCGACTACGGCTGTGTTTTCCCGGTGATGTATTCTGCTGTATTCTGCAGTTTTGTTATCTAGGACGGTCCTGTGCTCATGACCTGCACTGCAGATTGTCCTCCATCTCTACGCACAGAGCCCTTAGAAGTTTCTTCCACGCGCTGCGAGTGTGAGAGCTCCCGGTCTGCATGGGCGCTAGGATGCGGACAGGGCCAGATGTGGGTGTCTGGGCAGAGAGTGGCACTCTCTTCAAGAAGGGAGATGAGGACGCCTGTCCTGCCCACGATCTCTTCTCCTGCCCTTTCCTCTTGGCCTCCCGTGGTTCTCGTGGCCTGTTTCCCTTTTGCATAATTTAATTTTTCCTTCTTTTGTGGCTGCTACAGTCAGGGGGTCTCTCCTTTCCCACAGCAGCCAAAGGATTTTCCAAACCAGTTGGGAGTCCTGAGAAGGAACCCCAGGGGAAAATAGAGGCGTAAATTGGTCTAGCCCAGTTCACAAGGCTCCAAAGCTTTTTAGTAATAACCAGATTTGTGGGGGAGGGAGGAAGATGATTTTTTTTCTTTTGGCACAAAAAACAGTCTACTTAAACCCGATAATTTGTCTGTGTTTACCGCAACCGTCTTTGTGGCTTCAAGTAATGAGTTCGTGGCGGTTTGAATTTCACCAGGCAGTGGTGACAGTAATTTTCTTTTTCATTTCGTGGGAATTTCACATGGGCCGACGCCCCCTCTGCCCCTCACCCACCACAGGATGATTTCGTTGTCAGTTGCCTTTGGGCCTGGGCTTTTGGAAGGGAGCCCCACTCTCGCTACGCCAGGTAAAGCAGGCTCCTGACAACACATCTCCTGAATGTTTATACAAGCCAAGGACCCAGGGATGCCACCCTGGCCCTGTGAGTGCTGGCGTGTTGCCAGCTGGTGTCCAGTTCCGGGCCTTCTGTGCTCGAGTACAGTCTCTCTTGGCTTCTTCAAACGGTAACACGCGGAAGCGCTGACGAGACGCGAGGAAGGCACAGGAGGAAGTACCTCTGTAGCCTCAAACAAAAGATCTCCCAGAGCCACCACCGTCTTAACTGCCAGCCAGCCGGTAGACACAGGGGCTTTCCTCTGCCGCCTGGGAGTGCAGGGCTGGAGCCTGGCTGCCTTGGGGACCTCGCCCAGGCTGAGTCACAAAGTGCCACACAGATTGTCTGCCATTCTGCACCTGAGGGATGACTCTGTTACCTTATGAGTCATCCTTCGTACAAGTTACGCCTCTTCAGACAAACCGACGGGGAAACATGCGTTTGCCTTAGTTCTTCTCCGTGTGTTCCAGCGTAGGTGGGTTTGCCCTCACCCCTTAGCCTTCGAGATAAATAAACGTTAAAGATCGTCTCTGCATAGAAGCATTGGAACAGACCAAGCTCTATTAAAATCGCTCACTCTGGATGCCTTAGACGGCTTAGTCCAGTCTCCTAACTTCCTGGTCCAGCTTCTCTTTTTCTAAGGAATCGAGCCTGTTAGTTCCTTCAGGATGTACACGTCCAGTTCCGTGGGGAGTTGTAACCCGTTTCCTCTGTTTTCTCAGCTCTCCCTGTTACGTGGCTCATATACCCAAGGCTCCTTGTTTTGCGCTGATGTACATTTGAATTTAGAAAGTGCTCATCGTCACCAAAAATGACTCTTGCCTGTAGACCAAATACATAAAAATTCAGTGACCACAAAAAAATAGGCGCTTTGGAGAAGAGTTACATAGAAATGACTTTATTCTCTGTGTTTAAGATGAAGGAAACAGAAATGCATTCTTTTATTGAGTACTTTTTATAAGGAGTTTAAAAAGATACTCTAACCACTGCCTATAATTTGTTGTCAATGTTGATGATGTTAATAGTTGAAAGGTAAAAACGTCTTCAGAAACAGCAAATTAATCACAGCACAGCATCCTGCTTTGCTCATATACGAGGTTGTATTATATCGTTTGCAGTTTTCTTTCTTAGATCTTTAATAGAGATTTTTCTTTCTTCTTTTTCAGAGAGCATTCGGGTGGATGACCTCGAGCACGGGGAAAGCTGAGCCGCGATGGCTGTGAAGTCATTCCGCTTCTGAAGCCATGATCTGAATAGCGCATCAAGGTAAGCGCGTAGGAAAGGAATGCAGCAGTTTTGTGGCTCACGTGTGGTTGGTTTTGCTGCGTTCTGAGAACAGGGTAAAGCACCCTGTGGCGGGTGATTTTGCTTGAATCACATTCAACAAACCAGAAGTCTGAGAACATTACAGCTGCCTTTGTGATGTGGTCTCAGACCACAGACACACAGGGGAGTTGAGCCATTCCAGTGATCGTTGGAAAAATCTTCATGTTTTCTCAGTGGTCGTGTATCTTAATGTGCCCTTGAGGAACTCCAGGAAAGAAAAGGAAAACCGAACCTTGTGGTTTTCTCTCTGAACTGAGCTGTGGCTATGCAGGAGCGTTCAGGGACTCTAAATTAGACTTTTTAGATAGGAGCAGAGCCAGCCACAGAAGTGGGGGCAGAAGCACCTCCCGGGAACTGTGCTATTTGACCTGCCTCTCTGGGGCAATATTTCTCAAAGTGTGTTCCCTGGAGCACTCATCTCTGGGCTATTAATGCAGTGGGGACAGGGGTCAGAAGATGGGTCTGTGCCCAACTGTATTTGGAAAATATTGGATTAAAGTTGAGCGACCTTCGTCAAAGCTAACGAGCCTGTGACTCTCCATGGGTACGTGTCATGGGCAGTGCTCAGCACAGTCCTGTGGAACTTTTCTCATGGGGCGTTTTGGGACCATGTTATTTGTTCATTAAATACTCACTGAACACCAGCCATGCATGGTATCAGGTGCCAGAGATACAGCAAAACATGGGGTTGGTAGTGCTTATGTACAGTTAGTAAGTAAGTTACCAAATGAGGAAAGGGAATACTGAAAAGCACGCTAGCAAGTGTTTAAGAGAATGGCGTCTGTAGCCTGGTGGCCTGGGTTTTAATCCTGGATCTGACACTTATAGACTGCATGATCTCGGGCAAGACACGTAACCTCTTCCTCCCGTGGATAGCGGTGGTGATAGTACCTACCTTGCAGATACTGCGGTTGTGAGGACTGACATCGCAAGTACACGCTGGCAGATGCTGAGCTCTACGCGAGTGTCATCGAATGTGTTCCTGTAACAGTAACGGCTGAGCGCTTGGAAGGTTATATGGGCGGGTGACTGGGAAGATACGGTGATAGGGGGACCTCTGAATAGGGTGGTCCAGGACTCCCCTGAAGTGCGGACCTATAAGAAGAGCAATCGCGGCTATAGGGAAAGCATCCGCGGGAACAGCAAGTGCAGAAGGGCATGTCTTGTGCAGAGAGAGCACTTGACAAAATCTAATACCTCTTCATGTTTAAAAAACAAAGAAAAAGAACACTCAACGAACTAGGAATAGAAGGGAAGCTCTTCAACCTGGAAGAGCATTTGTGAAAACTGCACAGCTTACATCGTACTTAATGGTGACGGGCAGACAGATCAGGGACAAGACAACAATGTCCAGTCTCATCCTTTCTCTCCAGTACGTGTGATACTTCATTTTTAGGTGTCAGCCGGACTGGATTAAGGAGTACCTAGACAGCTGATAAAGCTTTATTTCCAGGTGTGTCTGCGTGGGTGTTTCTGGAAAGGATGAGTGTGAGTCTGTGGACTTAGCGGGGAAGGTCCCTCTGTGTGGGCAGGCACCCTCCAATCGGCTGCGGGCCCAGATGGGAAAAAAAGGCAGAGGAAAAGCAAATTCCCTCTCTCTGTCTTGGAGCTGGGACACTCTTCTTCTCTGCCCTTGGACGTCAGAACTCCGTGTTCTCTGGCCTCAGGGCTCTGACACGTGCACTGGCAGTTCCTCGGTTCTCAGGCCCTCGGCGTAGGACTGAGAATTACACCCTCGGCTTCCCTGGTTCTGCGGCCTTCAGACTCGGACTGAGCCAATGTACAGGCTTCCCTAGTGGTCCAGCTTGAGAACAGCTGCTGTGGGACTTCTCAGCCCCTATCACCATGTGAGCCAGTTCCCCTAATACATTTCCTCTCCATCTACGTATCTGTCTATCCCATCGGTTCTGTCTCTCTGGAGAATCCTGACTAATAGCAGTATTGTGCTATAGCTTCTAGCCAGGGCAGTTGTGCAAGAAAATGAAATAAAAGGCTTCCAGATTGGAAAGGAAAAGGTAAAACTATCTCTACTTGGGTGTGGCATGATTTTATATATAGGTAATTATTAGGAATCCACTAAATTATTAAAACTAATGAACAGGTTCAGCAAGGTTGCAGGATTTAAGATCGATATATAAAAATAAATTATACTTCTATATATTTGCAATGAATAATCTGAAATGAAATCAAGAAAATAATTCCTTTTGTAATAGAATGAAAAAGAGTAAAATACTTAGGAACAAATTTAATAAAAGAAGTATAAGACATATACTGTTAAAGCTATAAAATATTGTTCAAAGAAATTAAAGAAGACCTAAATAAATGAAAAAACATCTCATGTTCGTGGATCAGAAAACTTAATATTGTGAAATTAACAATCCTCTCAAGTTGATCTACAGATTTAATGCAATCTTTTAAAATCTCAGATGAATTCTTTGAAGAAATTGACAAGCTGATCCTAAAATTGTATGGAAATTCAAGAGACCCATAATAGCCACAACCTGGAAAAAGAAGAACAAAATAGGAAGACTCAACTTCCTGACTTCAAAACTTACTATGAGACTGTTAAATACAATTGTAACTAAGACAGCATGGTACTGGCATAAGGGTGAATACATCTATATATATGGGGAATAGAATAGAGAATTTAGAAATAAACCCATACATTTATGGTCAATTGATTTTCAGCCAATGTGCCAAAATAATTACATGAGAAAAGAATAGCCTCTTCAACAGATCGTACTGGGGCAACTGGATATGCATGTATAAAAGAATGAAGTTGGACTCTTACCTTATACCATATACAACAATTAACTCAAAATGGATCAGAAGCTTAAATGTAAGAGCCATGACTTTAAAACTCTTAGAAAAAAACATACATCCAATGACCTTGGATCAGACATGTTTTTTTAGATGTGATACCCAAAAGTGGCAACAGAAAAATAGACTCCAGAAAAATTGAACTCCATTAAAATTAAAATTTTTTGTGCATCAAAGAACAGTATCAAGAAAGTAAAAAGACAATCCACAGAATGGGAGAAAATAATTGCAAATCGCATATGTGATAAGGGACTGTATCTAGAATGCATTAATATAAAGAACTCTTATGACTCAGTAATAAAAAAATATAACTCTATTAAAAATGGGCAAAACATCTGAATGGACATTTCATCAAAGAAGATACACTAATGGCCAATAAGCACATGAGACGATTTTTGAGCCTATTAGCCACCAGCATAATGGGAATTGTAACCACAATAAGAAACTACTTCGTACCCACTGTGAAAGACAAACAGTGACCAGTGTTGGTGAGGATGTGAAGAAATCAGGGCTCTCAGGATTCCAAAACATTGGCTTCGGCAAACAGTCTGGCCATTCCTTGGACAATTAAACATACAGTTATCTTTTATAGCCGGTATATCCACTCCTAGGTATATACACGAGAGAAATGGAAACATACGTCTACACAGAAACACTAATGTTTATAGCAGCATCATTCATAATACTCAAAGAATAGAAATTACCCAAATGTTTGTCAGCTGATGAATGGATAATGCAATGTGGTGTGTCCACGCAGCAAAATGTTGTTTGGCTACAAAAGGGAATGGAGCACTGATTTATGCTAAAACATGGATGAGCCTTGAAAATGCGCTATGTGAAAGAAGCCAGACACCAGAGAACACGTATAGTGTGGTTCTTGTTATGTGAAATTTCCACAACAGGCAAATCTATAGAGACAGAAAGTAGACTGGTGGTTGCTTTCGACTGGACGTGTTCAGAGCTAAATGAGGAGTCACTGCTAATGGGTCTATGGTTTCTTTTTGGGATGAAGAAAATGTCTAAAACTAATTTGATAATGACGGTACAACTCTATGGATATCCTGTGAAGCACTGAATCACACACTTTAAATCGGTGAATTGTATGGAATGTGAATCATATCCATAAAGCTGTTGTGTGTATCTGTGTGTGTGTGTGTATATATATATGAATGTATCTTGGAGATTTAACTGTCAGCACTTGGTGACAGATGAGATTTAGGGAGATAAGGGAAGAATTAAGATGACTCCCAACTTTTGGCCTTGGGCAGCTTCTGAGAAGGAGAGGAAAACTGAGGGAGGAGAGTTTCATTTTCCTTTGTTTTGTTTCATGGGGAGGGCCAGCTTTGAGGATCAGGTGTTCTGTGGTAGGCGTATGGAGTTGGAGGTACAGCCATATTAGGCAGGCAGCTGAATGTGGGTTTGGAGCTCTGAGGAGCAATGGTCTGGCGATCAGATTTATTTGGTGGGAAAATCCCCAGGAAAGGATGAAAGCAGAGAGGTGGGGGGAGAGTTAGCGGGCGCAGGCCAGTTGGAGGAGAGAAAGAGAGCCGTGGCCAGGTAGAGAGGAAGGAAAAGGGGAGAGTTAGCGAGGGGTCGCTGAACTCCGGTGATTTCGAAGGAGAGAGGTGTCCACAGAGTGAGATACTGCTGAGAGTCAGTAAGGGGACAGCAGAAGCCTCTGTTGGAATTGCCAGGGTGGACATTGTCCGTGACCTTGCCGAGAGTGGAGACTGCAGATCAGAGTGGGTTGAAGAGAGAATGTGAAGTGCTAAAGTGGAAAGGGTGAGGCAACCGTTTCTAGAAGTTTTGCTGTAACCAGACTCCGGTGAAGAATGACTTTAGGATCTTTCCCCGCTCTGCTGAAGCACCTGACAGAGGGCTGGTTGGGTCTGAAGGTCGTCTCTTCCCTGGGACGCAGCCCTTCTGGGTAGGAGTCATGATCTAGGGAGCTGTGAGCTGTGGGCAGGGGTGGGGCGGGAGAGTGGTGCCAGGCCAGGGTGCAATTTTGCTTTGTTCTCTGATGGTTTCGATTCTGTTTTGTTACTTTGATTGGGAGAGAATGGAAAGAAGGCATTTTCTAATGTGTTTTTTCAAAGTCTAGGTGGAATTGTTTAAACATCTCCATTTGAAATCAGAAGAAAAAGAAAAGCCGTTCCATGCTTTTAGATGCAGTGGAGGTCTTTGTGAAGCGGAGTCCTGACTGTACCACGCTTTGCGTCTCGTAGGACGGCAGTGGAGCCAGTGTCTGGACCACTGAGATTGTGACCGCTCCTGGAGTGAGCTGGCGGGAAGGTGGGGACTTTCTCACGGGCACATGCGAGTGCTTTGGCCCTGGACCTTGCCATTCGCATTAGTCCACTCTTTCCCTATGCTTCTTTACTATAATTTAGATTATGTGAAAACAACTTTTCAAGACAGATTTTCCTTCAAGTAACACCCCCATCTTTCCCTTCTCTTGAGAAAATATTACTTAGTCTATAAAGCCCATTTGAAATGTTTTGAGCCAACATCATCGGCTAAGTCCATTTTGTGCCGCCATAACAGAATACCGCAGGCTGGGTAATTTATAAACAATCCTAAGTTTATTTGGCTCATGGTTCTAGAGGCCGGGAAGTCCAAGATCACATCTGGTGAGGGCCTTTGTGCTGCGTCATCCCCCGTGGAAGGTGTCACATGGCGAGAGCATGCGAGAGCGGCCTGAACCCGCTTTTGTGGCAAACCCACTTCATGATAAAAAACCCACTTCTGTGATAATGATGTTAATCCATTCATGAGGGCAGAACACTGCGCCCTAATCACCTCTCAGGGGTCCAGCCTCCCAACACCGCTGCGTTGAGGATTAAGTTGCCAACAAAAGGACTCCGGGGGACACGTTATGTTCTGCGCACATGCGTATTTTGGCAAGCCAGTTTTTAAAAGTTACATCTGAGTGTTCCTAGCTAAAAATTTTTCTCTTTTGGTATATGGAATATAAATGGTCTATCACCAAATAATATTTTAAAAATCTGGTGTTTTCTGATTGCCTTGTCATGAAATTAGAGGATGTTCTTATTTCTTTAACCTTGGTTAAAGGCTCCTTGTAAGGGTTTTTCTTGTATGTGTGTGTGTGTGTGTGTGTACGTGTAATTATGTGGTTATAGTTGTTTGGTTGTGTTTTATTGTACATGTCAGGAGGGTTACATTGGGGGTTTTGAGGAAGGAATTTTTTAGTATTACTTTTACTAAAACATTCTGAAAGAAGCATCTTAATTTGCTCTAGAGTGCAGATCCACAGGGTTTTTAAATTTATTATTCTGAGAAAATGATATTAGTAGTATGTCCTACTTGATTAGAAGTTAGACTATCATCCATGAAGAAATTTCTGGCTTGAAAGAAACCCTGATTGTGTTATCCTATCTGCTTGAGCTGTACTCTGCCCTGGGTTTACGACTTGCACTAACTTCTAGCAACTTCCAATCAAGGGAGAATTAGAGTGGGAAGGAATCAGCTGAACTTCACCCTGTTATCTCGCCTACAAGGCCTCCTTGGCCACAGGGTTGTGCTGAAGCGCACTCTTGACTTCTTGATTTTAAAAGAGCAAGAGAGGGGGGTTGCCAAGAGAAGACGTTTGGTCTGCTCTGCTCACGACTAACTGCCCAGCTGCCTCTCGAGAGAAGCCTGCGGCAGGGGCTCAGCATGACTAGGGTCGAGCCAGGTCAGTATGCACTGTCTTCTGATTAGGTTCGGAGGTCGGGCTGTATGAAGCAGGCGCTACCAACAACATGTCAGGTCACTGTACGGAGGAGTGCCGATGCCGTTTTCTCTGCTTAGGGTGGATCTGTGCAAATAACTTCTGTCTCTCCAAAACATCTTGTTTGCCTTGGGATGCAGCCAGGCCTCTGATGTGGTGGCGTACGCGGTGTCACAAACCTCAGCCCCTGAAGCCCGAGCTTGGCTTTGCCTGTCGGATCAGATGAGTGTGTAGCAAGCAGGCAGCAAGCCCTCGGGGGACATCGGGGCAAACACAGCAGTGATGTTTGCGAGCCTGTGTGGACAGAGCCTTTGGGCAGATGCCTTTGAGATGTTGAATGTAGGTGACGCGAAGAGAGAAGACAAAAGAGGACATGTAGGGGCTTGTGGATTTTCTAAAATAATTCCAGGTGGCTGCATTTAGAAAACTGCTTGTGTTTCCTGGGCTGGTGGGAGCCTCATGTTTTTAAGTTTTGTGGTTATAGTGTTTGTCTTTCTGGCAATGGGTTTTGGATGCTGATAAATTAGCTTAGAGCATTTCAATTAAAAATGTCACGAATTTGACTTTTTAAAGTAAGGATAGAGTTGGGTTTTTTTTACTGCTGTTCTACTAGCAAAAAAAATCAGAAGTATACTGCTTTCTAAATTGGAAAAACAAACAAGTATATAAAAATTCTAAAAGAATCTCTTTCTTTGTAATCTTCTGTTAGATTCAATTTAAACTATATGCCTTACTTAAAATAAAATTTACCATAGCAGGAAATAGACACTGTAGAGAACTCTATACCTTTGTACTTCTCTGTTCCTCACCTGTTCTTTCTCTCTCTCTCTCTCTCTCCACACACACACACACACACACCCTACCTACCTACCTATATTTGCATGAAAAATAGGTAGTGAAGTCTTAAAGGGCAAACAGAAGGTACAGTACAATCAAGTAAGAAGCTGAATATAAATTGGAGCAAGTGTTAATTTTTTATTTCACTTTCATTTGGATACTTTTACTAATTCTCTTTGCCGGGTTTATGACTTTGCAAACATTCTTTGGCCCTGGGAGGGAGTTGTATAACCATAAAACTTGAGAATCCTGGCCCTAGAATAAATGTTCCTTTTAAAACCCCAAGGACAGAAAATTGAATACAGCTGTGCAGAAAAAGAAAGAAAGAAGAAAAAAAAGTCAAGTGACGGGTTCAGGGCTACAGGCGCCCTGACCAAGTTTCCCAGCGCACTTGGGCTGTGGTTTCTTGGAGGTGGGCGATGGGCAGCTTCGGTGTTCTTTCTGAAGGTTTCGGGGAAAGGCCGGGACTTCCTTCAGAACTGCATGTTTCTGGGATGTGGCGAAGGCGCATTCTTGTTGGCATAGTTATCTATCATCTTGCTTGTCCTGTGCATGTTCTAGTGTTTTCCTAGGCAGAGGATTGGGGTTTCTAGGCCATTTTCCCAGACTCCGTGATTCCACAAACCTTGCAGTTCCTACTTATAAGCTTCAGAGCTTAAGCAGTTCACAGTGGAATCAGAAGATAGACCAGCTGCGATTTTGAGACCCAAATTTCCACTCCTTTGCCCTCAGTGCCTGAATTTTCCTAAGTATAAAAAAGCTTTAAAGCATGGTTCTGAGCACATGGCACTGCTGTTCCCTGCGTCTGCTCCCCTGGGATGGAGACCAGGATGTTGCTTCTCTGACGTTTGCCTGGTGGGTCCCTCTGTCGGGTTTGTAGCCCGCAGGGAGCTGTCGCCGTGGCCTCTAACCTCTGTGCAGCCTGGCATTAATCACTTTGCTCTTTGTCAGACCGTGTAATGATGATTCATACTTCTTCCTCTGCAAGATTAGATTACTGTGATTTTCATATCCTGGCCTGCCCACTGGGGATTTGAATTAATACTTGTTGGTATAGAAAAGCTGTATCGGGTTTCTGGGCAGAAGGGACTGAAACTTGCCCACTTGGCCATCATCAGAAAACGTTAGGGAGGGTCTGACTGAAAACTAATCCTGCCTTCAGGGCTCACCACGGCAATTACCTTCCCGTCCAGGCCGCAGGCCCTGCGCTGGGTGCACAGGGGCCCTGCGCAGTGGATTTGCAGGAGCGATGCCAAGATGCAAGACCACAGTGCGCAGAAGGTTTTGCAGGCGAGCCCTGTGCTGAAATCAGACACTGCTTAATGAGGAAAATCTTCCCGAAGAGGTATCTGAGAAGGAGGTTAACTAACTTAGGCATGTGGGACAGTCTACTCAAAACCAGCAGGGATATGGTCACAGATTTGGAGGTGGGGGGCTGCAGGAGAGAGTCGTTGAGGGGGTAAAGTAGCCTTTGAGAAAAAACTCAATGTTCTGGCATTTTCCCTGTAGAATGTATATTATTCATTCTATGCACTCAACAAATGCATATCGAGCGCTTACTACACCTAGGCACTGTTGTAGGCACTGAAGATTCACAGCAGTCCACAGAACAGACAAAAATCTGTCCTCATGGAAGGAAGTCACGTTTTAGGGCCCCATGTCCCTGAGGGTGCAAGGATGGGCTGAAGAAAGCCACAGCGAGGAGTTGGGAGTGGCTGGCAGAGTTCCTGAATAACTGCAGCTGTTTGAAAATATATTTGCTTACTTATTTCCTCTCTTCCCTCCGACACTTGCGCACCCTCTGTCCCCCAGCAAGGTCACCAGCCATCTTCCAGTAGGTCGTTGGAAGGGAATTATTCGTGCACATTGATGAATAGTCCACTTTGGTTTAAGGGGTCCGGCAGGGTCTTCGAAGGGCCGTCTGCTATCGGCGGGGCCTCTACCAGATGGAAACTAGGTGTCGTCGAATACTGTCATCTTTGTCTGCTCCTGCTGTTAATAAATGATTCTCACTGCAGAATGCTTGCATTAACATATTCTATCTCCCTCGGACTCCTTCCTTCCTTTATTTCTTCCTTCTTTCCTTTTTCTCCTCTTAGTTGTCTGGGTTTCTCTTCAGGGCACATGAGACCGTGCTTCGCCCCAGAATTGCAGAGTCTGCGTGTCTGGGGACTTGCGCGGCCCGCCTCAGTCTGATCCGCGCTGCTACAAAGCAGCAGCTGAGGCTGGGGATTTGCAGAGAGAAGACGTGTATTTGGCTCATGGTTCTGCAGACTGTTCAAGAAGCATGGCGCTGGCACCTGTTTCTGGTGAGGGCTTCTGGGAGCTTCCAGTGAGGGAGGACGGGGAAGGGGAACCAGGCGTGTCACATGGTCAGCGAGAGCAGGAGAGGGAGGAGACGATTGCCAGGCTCCTTTAAACGACCAGCTCTCCTTGAACTAATAAAATGAGAACTGGCTCTTATCTCTAGAAGGCACCAAGCCACCCATGAGGGATCCGCCCCATGGCTCAAACACCCCCCACAAGGCCCCCCTCAACACTGGGGGGTCAAAGTTCAACATGAGATTCGGAGGGGACAGATATCCCAATGACAGCAGGCTTGGCTTGGCGTGGTGGCTCACGCCTGTAATCCTAGCTCTCTGGGAGGCGGAGGCGGGTGGATCGTTTGAGCTCAGGAATTCAAGATCAGCCTGAGCAAGAGCGAGACCTTGCCTCTATTTAAAATTAAAAGAAAAAACAACAACAAAAAAACGAGACCAACTACAGTAGGCCGGTAGGAGTCTTAATCCAGACCAGTGATTTTCAGTTCTCGGACTAAAACCAAGTCTTCCTCAATGGCATACGATGAGAAATGTGAGAAAATGGAGTGAGCGTTCCATAAAGCTAAATTTACCTAATTGATGCCTATATCTTTCCATTATTTTCTTTTCTTGAACCTTCCAGTTTTTTAGCATCTTCCACTTGTCCCAGGAATGACTCATCCTGGACTCAGCCCCCTGCCCCTACCATCCTGTCTCCATGGCTGTGTCCTCCCACACCCCAGTCTTCAGAGGCTGCCCTCATCCTCAGTGTCGCTGCCGGCCCCAGGACGAGTCACTGCCTAGGCCGCAGGGCGGGGATCCCCTCCCGAACCTTCGCGCCCGTAATCCCAGTTGCTCGGTTACAGAGTTACCGGCGCTGCGGTTCCACTTCACTGCGGGCTGCTCGGGCTTCCGTGGGCTGGCCCAGGAGTAGCCGCCACTCATACTCCAGGGGTGCGCACCCCGCGCCCCTGCCCAGGGCGTGCCGGGGCCTCGGTTCATGGGGCTGAGACGGGGTGTCCAGAGAAGGCCCGCAGGTGTCTTCCTCGCTCTCCCCTGTACCCTCCCTGAGAAGAACCGCTACGTGGTCTTTGTCCTCCCCGGTGCGTGGGATCGGCGACGGCAGGCGCGTGTGGTGCTGCGCTTGGGCGTGGCGACAGGGGCGAGGGCAGGGGGCGCCTCCCCGGCCTTCCTGAGCGCAGGGAGCTCACCGCTCCCTCTCACGGCCTTGGGCTCCCGCCCTGCCGCGCTGTGCTGCAGACAGAAACCCGGTGTTTTTGGACACCCAGTGGCCTAAACACGGAGCATGTCACACTTTGTGCATCTCCGATTGCTCGCGAGACGCTGAGCCTGGTGTCCAGGAATGCGATGTCCATCCAGCCGCGGGAGAGGCCGGGTCCCTGGAGCCAGGACTCACAGAGCGGGGTTCTGCTCGGCCCTGGAGAAGCCACGTTCCATTCTGGCCCTGCCGACCTCGGCTACACCCGTGGCTCTGAAGCGGCAGCCTGGGAGCCTGTTGGCTCGGTAATCGGTGGTTCGAGCCAGTGACTTGCAGGGGACCTTGGACTCAAGGATTTTCATCTAAAGCCAGTAAAGCTCTCCAGAAGCTTTGAGAAAAAAGAGACCAGACAGACAGACTCCACTGATTGATTGATTGATTCAGATTACTTGGGTGGGAGTTTTGTTGGTTGAAAAATATTAATTGAAAATAATATCCTCTTTTTTGTCTTTTTTAAAAAAATCTACCTACGAACAAAATTACTTGTGCATGGCACAGAAGTCCACAATCTTAGACTCGTGCTGGTTTATCAGATGGTTTTTAGATATCAGGAGACGACAGCACACCTCTGTCTTCTCTCAGAGATGACAAAATCCTAAGCTTATTAAGACAATGAAATGATTCCAAGTCTGATCCTATTGTAGCTGAAATTAGGGCAGAATACAGATCCTGGCTGCCTGGTGTTTTTGTCCCGTGGAAATGAACAGCTTAAAAAAATACTCCCAGTGATTGCTCAAGTTCATTGACATTTAGAGAGCAGAACTTTCCAGAAAGCAGAAGCATTTAGAGAGCTTTGTTGTCCCGCCTGCCCTGTTCTGACAGTCCTGGTGGATGCCCTGACATCATCATTGCTCAGAAATAGGAGTGAGCGGCGAACAGAGAGGCCGCTGCGCACAGTGAGCGTGTTTCTTTCCTGCCTGTGAACCGAGGGTCAGCTTGTCACTTTCTCCAACTCTGGAGGGATCTTGTGTGTCGATTAATCAAACCTGAAAGGAAGGGGAGAATGTTGTAGCTGCATTCAAATGAGAAAAAGAGATCTCACCGCAAGCTGCTTTGCTCTTAGTTTTCTGTCTTCGCATCATGAACGTTTATTAGATTTCCTGGGTGGCAGACGTTGCTAGGTTCCGGGGGAATACGGCGATAGCGTGGAGTGCCTGCTGACTGTCTGGAGGTTGTAGGATCAGAGACTGTGTCAGGGACAGGTTTACAGGAGGAATAAAGTCAGCTGAGCCTCAACGGATGATTAGGGATTTTCTTCCTTTCTTTCAGGCAGGGTCTTGCTCTGTCACCCAGGCTGGAGTGTGGTGGCGCCATCATAGCCCTCTGTAACCTCAAACTCCTAGGCTCAAGTGATCTCCCTGCCTCAGCCTCCAGAGCAGAAGGAAGGAAAGGCATTATGAGCAGCCTGGATATAGCAAGGGTGGTCAGTGTGGCTTCTCGGGTTGGGTGCAAGTCACTTGCTGTGGGGTGGAGTGGGGAAGGGGCCAGCTCAGAGAGACAGGACTTGGGAATTTATCCACCAGTCCAGACATCCTTGACGTTTTGTTTTCTGATTTTTTGTTTTGCTTTCCACTGACACAAGTACTGTATGCCGCGTGACATCCACACGAGTCACATTCCTCCTGGGTTTGTCTAAATGTGATGCCGGCTGTAAACCAAGTCATCACAGTGCCCCGTAATCTTCACAGCTCTCAGGAATACACCCACAAAAGTAACCGCAGATCTTAGTCTGTATGAGATAATCTCTGGGTTAAGTGTAATTTCCAGTGTATTTATTTGTAACCAGATAGCTTTTCTCCCACTGACGAATATCTAAATGCAAGCGGGTAACAGCGGGTCTCACAGGGATATTCTAACATTTGCCCCTCAAACAATGTAACTCAGTAAGTTTGCTGCTCCAGCTGCCATGGGTGAGGGGTGACCGCTACCCACTCGTCCGCTGGAGAAGCAGCTCAGGAGCTCATGAAGAGGGTTTGGTTGGGAGCAAACAGCCAGGACTGGGCAGTTCAAAGGCCATCCTTGGAACCACAGTGAGGAGGGGTTTGGGGAGTTGGAGGTAGGAGGTGAAAGAACAGTATGGAGGCTCTATAGTGATCCTGACTTGAACACATGAGAACATCAACAGGGAGTGGAGTAGAGAAGGAGGCTGAAGTTCAGAGTGGCCCCAGTGTCTAGTTTGGGTGACCACGTTGCTTATGGTGAGGTTCTGGTTAGGAAAACAGGAGCCAGTTTCCTGATGTGAGATGATGAGTGTACCATTATTTGTCTTGATTTTTATGTTCCCATGAGATTATCCTGGTATTCTGAGCTCCAAGGAATCACCAACATCTGGAATTCCACTTCAGGTGTGGCGGAACTCACTCTGGGGGCAGTGGGCAAGAAGACCACCAAGGTCAGTGTCCTGGGAAACATTCAGACACTGGAGGGAGGGGAGAAGTAGACAGGTCAGTGAGACAACCGGGAAGGGAATGATCAGCAAGTCACAGGCAGAGCTCAGGAAAGGAGTGTTCGAGAAATTTTTATAGACATTCCATGAAGGCAGAAGTGGTCGGGAAGTGTCTGACACCGGAGAGGGGCCCAGTCCAGATGCAGCGTGAGCAGGATGTGCTGCTGGGAGAGCAGTTTCTGGGGCACAGAGGGAGCTGGAATCCAGTGGCAAAGCCGATGGCAGGGGAATGGGCGCTGGGGAGAGGAGAGAGTGGTTCCGGAAGACTAGTGATGGAAGAGACAAGAGAAGGCGGCTGAGAGCTTGCAGGGGCAGCCAGCACTGAAGGAATTTGGGGAGCAGGAGGTGAGAGGCTGGAGCTGTTCTTGGGCTTGTTGTGATGCCCTCGATGGGCTGAGAAGCAGCCTCATCTGTCCTGTGCATGACCCGGCGTTCCCTAGGGCTAATCGTCCCCAAAAGAAAAGTCCAGCATCGGTTATTTGACCCTCAGAAGTGGCAGTTCTGGATGTTCGAACGTAGATTTTATGTTATGGGGTCTGAGGATAAAGGGCACTGGAACGTTCTCCGTCTGCTCGGGAGGCAAACTCTCATGCTGTCTTTTTGTTTTCAAAAATGAGGCCTCTAAGACTATGAACTCCAGAGTGTAAAATTCTTTTTATGATATTTGTAGTAGCATTCAGATGTGAAGCCGGGGCCTATAGTCCCAGCAACTCGGGCTGCCGAGGTGGGAGGATCGCTTGATCCCAGAAGTTCGAGTCTAGCCTGGGCAACGTAGCAAGACCTGTCTTTTTAAAAAGACCTAGTGTCCTGACTTTTCAAAGAGTCGTTTTCTCACTATTTCTCCAGTGTACCTTACATTTTGTAATGTAACAATCTGGAGCAGTGGACTGAACTGAAAAGTCTATGGGGTGTCATTTTCTATTATTGGATGGGCCCGGGGTATTACAGGAGCTCTTTTTAAGTATCTGTATAGCCTGCTAAGTAAACATATTCCATTGGAAAGAAATTCTTTCCATTTCTTATTCTGTATCGAATATTTTACTTTGAGTCAGTGGCTTTCTTGTAGAGAAAAAGAAATATTTCCAGTTTGAAGTTCTTAACATAGCATTGATAATAAGTCAACCTTTATGGATTTATTTAAAGTAGAATTCGAGTAAATAGCCCATTTACAAATGGATCGTATTTGAAAGTGTCATTTGTGGTAGCTTTGTATATGCACCTTTTCCCCAGCTTCCCCAATGGTAACATCTTTATTCCAAAATAACAGTATCACAACCAGGATATTGACATCGACACATCAGGAGGAGGAGAAATTCCAGAACAGGGAGCCTTCGGGTTGCCTTGTTACGGCCCCCTGACCTCTGATAGCTACTGTCGTCTGGGGAATGTTGTATAAATGGAATCATGCAATAGCCAACGTTTTGGAATTGGCTTTTTTTCATTTGGCATAATTCCCTGGATTTTTATCCAGGCCATTGCAGGTATCAATAGTTTGTTCCTCTTTATTGAGTAGTGTCCCATGGTGTGGGTGTACCTCACTGAGGATTAAGTAGAAGCTCCTGTATCTATTTATTTATTTTGCGTGGGGATGTCCAGTTGCTCTAGCACCATTTGTTGAAAGGCGTGAGAATCAGTTTGGCGCGTTTGTGTGGGACTGTCTGGGTTCTCCAGGCTGTTCCGTCGGTCAGTGTCCCGTGCCGACCCCTCCATCAGCCGCACTGTCTTGATCGCTAGAGCTGGATCCTAGGCCTCAGTGTGGGGTAGAGGGGTTCCTCTCTCTTTGTTCTTCTTTTTCAAGATTGTTCTAGCTAGTCTGCGGCCTATGCCTTTATGCAGAAATTTTAGAAAGATCTTGTTTATATCTGCCAAAAATGCTTGCAGGGTTTTAATAAGAATTATGTTAAACCCACCTGTAGGTCAATTTGGGAAGAATTGACATCTTTACTAAGTTAAGTTTTACAACTCATGATTATCATTATGTGGAAAGAAGTGGGTGTAACAAGAGTTTTGTGAGTTAGGAAGATAGCAAAAAAATTTAGGTAAGTTGTAAACAGGTTGCACAGGAAGAGTGAACTGGGATCCAAGTAATCCAACAGAAAAAGGGGTATAAACGAAGTCACTGAGAAGAATTACCCTGTTAGACTCCAGTGTGTTACTCTGGGGCCCTTTGGTTGCTACAGGCATGCAATTGCACGAAACCTTGAGAGGCGTACGAAAGGGAGATGTTTATTTTGTGGGAGTGCACCTTTTTTAGGAGAAAAGCTGCACTATTGTGGGTAACAGTGATTCATTTTCTCCTCCTATCTTCTCTTTAAAGAAAACCCCAGAATCCCAGGTAGTCGACTGCTTTTTAAATTTATTTTTACTCTGCTTTTCTCCAGGACGGGTTTAAAGCAGCTCATATAAATATATAAAACAAGACAAAATAAACTTTAAAATGAGGGAAAAACCAAATCGGGGAAATATGAATAAGAGGAGGGCCACTTAGGAAGATTAGGGAGCAGAAGTTCTGCTGGGGAAGTCTTGTTTGTTGGTCATCTCCAGGCGGTAAAAAATTCGGCTTGGACAAATGGTAGTGTTCCCCCCTTGCACAAAATAGTGAGGAAGCCAGTGTTTAGTGATGACACCTGTCCTGGGTATCTCGTCTTTTCACCTGGCCACAGGACTGTCCGCCTGAGGGGAGGATTGTCCTGCGGGGTTAATTAGTGACGGGAATTCAGATCTGCGCTGTGCAGCCGCGCCGTGCTGACTGGTGCAGCTGGTGGTCCGAGGACAGTGACATCAGGAGGCATACCACCCGGCCCGCACAGCGCACAGCCCTCGTTCCTGCCTCCGCGTAACGGGCTTTGTGATGGACAGCTGAGTCTCTCTGGTAGTCTTGGCAAACAACAGGGACACTGTCATTGTAAGTATTTTTCTAAACGGGGTTGTAATATTTAGTTTTAATGTTGAAAAAAAAGTAAATGGCCTTTTAATGCTTAAAAAGTGAAAGTGGCTTTTGAGGAAGTGGTTGTGCTTAAGAGTTCCTTTTTTTTTTTCCAGTCGTTCAGGTTCACCTGGTTTTCGAGAGAGGTGACCCACCTGGGATGCATAGGAAGATAGATTTTGCTAATTGACAGGATTGACTTTTGGATATAAGGCAGAATATTTGCATAGTTTTAAAGAAATTAGTCACAGCACAATTTTTTCTTTGATGATGAATTTTCTACAGTTATTAGAAGTGGTAAGAAATCCACAGAGGTCTATACCGTTTATAAACCTGTAAAGAGACATGTGCTCCTCTAGCATGCTCTTTAATAAATATGCATATGTAATATGTATGTTACTTACTTTCGGGGTGTCCAGTGTCTGAGTTTTGTCAAGGATTGTGTGTTCTTTTTTTTTCTTTTTACCTTAAAAATGAAGTTAGAGAAATGTTTGCCCATCCAAACCTGTATTGTTGTGGGCTGTTCAGTAGACTGCTGTTGTATTTTTAATTTCTCTATAAAACAAGCTGAAAGACAATGAGGACAGGCTGATTGCATTTGAAGTAGCTGCTGGCCAGCCCTGCCGCAGCAGCTGACGGGCTCCTCTCGGTTTCCAGAGCTATTTCTGGTAGATTAGCTGGTATCAAGGCTCTCGAGTTCAGGCCATAAAAGGCCCGTCCCTTGTGGAGTTTGCTCCACTGCTCTGACCGCGTCCTCACGGGCTGAAGTGTCCTCAGGTTTCACCGGGATTTGCCCAGTAATGGATGGCTCTACCAAAGCCAGGTTGGGGAAGTTCAGCCTCGAGGACACCAGGGGACGGAAAACTTCAAAAAGGAGACTCTCTTTATTAACATTTTGGTGTTCTTTTTGGAGAGAAACTTTTGGGATGTAGCTGTCACCTATTTCCTGAACTTGACATCCAAACGCCTTTTGGAAAGCACCGTTCTAAATTTATCCTGTTCTGAATCATCACTTCTCATGGATGCAAGTTGCCTTGTTTTGCATTGTGATATTTGGTTTTGTACAAGTTACTTGGGCTAACTTTTGATATTTTACTTTTTGTTTTAGCATTTGGAAGCAGTAGTCATTGAAAAGAGACTCCGAGAAAATACTACAGGATATCCAAAGCTGGATTAGAGGATATAACGTGTTTTGTTTTATTTTTTAATTAGAAAAATAAGGAATTGCAGTGTGATTTCCCCTCCCCCTTTAACTTAGAGGAACAAGAATTATACAGAAATTTGAAGTAAGTGAAAAATCTTCCTATAAATCTAAAGTCATTTGGGTTTTTTTAAGTGCCATCTGTCTACGCATGCTTCCTAAGGATCTGTTGACTTTAAGCATTGGAATATTCCTACCAGTGTTTGCTAGTTATTACAGCTTCTGCACATACCCTTGGGTGTAATTTTTAGATTTGGAAGGATTGAGCTTTTGTTTTGTTTTTTCTTAAAGTACTTTATGATACAGAGAGGTTTATCACTAACAGTTTGATTAGTATAACTTAGTAAGTACATTCTATCTAAATGTTAGCACCTGAAGTCTTAGAATTAAAGTATATTCACAATGCAAAGTACTTTAATAATTATATCCCAAGTATGGGGGTGGAGTTCAGAAGGGCAAGTTTTATTTCGCTCCTATTATAATATGTGTGGAAATATAAATTACCAGGGATCCTTTTGTATAATATTTGTTTTGAGGGATCTTCATCTTGGTTCTCTGGTTGTTCAGGCTTGATTTTTAGAACTTCTGATGTTCCCGAATTTATAAGAAAAAATCTCACTTTAGGTTCTAGGTTTTGAACTGTATTTTGTTTTTAGATTTCCCAAAGGGGAAAAAAAAAATGCCTCGAGCTAGCTGTGCTTTCTGCAATTTAGCTTGGTGGTGTGCTTGTGCGGAAAATAGCAATGGGCTGAGGACGTTTCAGGTTTATTTGACATATTGCTCCTTTAAAAAAAAAGATTCTTTCTTTATACCGTATCAGATGGACAAGTATGGGCAGTAATTATTTTTATCAGGTAGGCAAACAAGAGTATTTATAGAGAACAACTTCATCGGTGAATACTGCGGTTTGGAAATGCCGGGCTGCTTCTGGTTCTCGCAGTGGCTGTCACTGGCATTTGGGAGAATGTGGTTAAGAATCACGAATGCGCACTGCACGCACTGCCGGGGAAAGAAAGGCCGTAGAGCGTCGCCCTGGCCAAGAGGCTGGTGGTGTCCCCTGTTGGAAAAAGTGGCCAGACATAGACTATACCCTCCACCTCAAGAGAGGAGCAGGAGAGTGCTGGGCTTATGGGGGCTGCCTCCTCTCCCCAAGCCGCGGGACAAGGAGCCAAGCAGTTGAGTGTCCTGCCAGGAAGGGGTCCCCCATGTCACTGCTGTGGGGATGAGCAAAGGCGACACGATGGGGTGAGAGAGGGGGGTTGATGTTGACGCTTCCTTCAGACAAGGCTCGCTGGCCCCCAGCATAAAGCTTTCTTGGGATGAGCCTCACAGGTGCCACACACATAACCTGCGAAGTAAAATCTGGTGACAGCACTCAGCTTGCGGTGAGCATCAGTCTTCATCCAGCAAACACTTGCTTGTCTTTGCTTCTAGTTTTGAGACAAACTCTTTCTTGGTAACCAGACTTCAGGAGACTTTGGATTTCAATTCAGAACGAACATCTTTGGCAACACCTGGGGTCATTTAATAGTCTACAACCGAGGCATTGTATCCAAAGCAAAGGGCCATTGGATTTTACAAGGATGTCCAGTGAGCTCCAGCGTGCAGAGGTCACAGGCTGCAGGGAGGGTTACGGAAAATGAGCCACCAAAGGCCTCTTTTTATTGTTAGCATAAAAAAGCCAGCCTGGGAAACCAGCTTGATTAATCAGAAGTCATCTCTCAGCTCTGGGGCTGTCTGGGCTTTTAGGACACTCACTGAAATTTCATGTTAAAGCACTGATGTCAAGAGTGCCACGCTGTAACCAGGAGTACCCCCTGACCTGGAACTTTCTGGCAGTTCTGGACTTCATTGTTTTGTGACTGAACCAGGGACCTTGTGGTCAGTCTTGACTCCCTCTCCCTGGAGGTCCCCAAGGCCTCTGCCCGCCACCTCCTCCTAAGCCCTGCTGTCTCCTGCCTGGATTACTGTATTGCCCCTAGTGGGTCCCTTGGCCCCCAGGGTCTTTGTCTAGTCCATCCGCGGAATGCCCTTCCTGAACAAAGCCCTGATCGTGCCACTCTTCCAGGCCAAGGCCTTGTGGTCCCTCACGCTCATGCGCAAAAGCCTGGGCTCCTTGGCCCCTTTGGCTCTTCCAGACACTGTGGTTTTGCTGGCAGCTCTGCGGTTTTGCTGGCAGCTCTGTCTGAAGTGTTCTGCCTTCTCTTGCCTGCCGGGGAAGTGATAGCAAACGAGATGTGTCCAAAAGCTTCCTCTGACCTTCTGCCTCTGGCCTCGGGGGTCTTGACTCCAGCCTGTATGGTAGGGCCCTGGTGCTGGGTCCTGGCTCTCCCATCCTCTGTATGGGACCTCAGTCCTCCTGCCTAGCCCAGTGCCCTCGACCCAGTGGGCACTCCACGAATGTGAGCTGATTGCCCCAAATTGGATTATAATGACTCATGGGTTCTTGATATCAAAATTACCTACTAAGGCATGTCCCTCAAATACCTTTGCCATTGTTATATATTATTCACTGTAGAGGCAGGCATTCTGTGTTACAAGTGCTCTGTGTTTTCTCATATCTGATAATGCAAGCAGAAAGATTTGTCTTACTGAGCAAGCCTGGTGGGGTTCTGTGTCCACACTGTCACCAACACGGGGAAGGAAGACATGCTCAGTGAAGTCGGTCACTTCATTTTTTGGACCCTTTCCTGCAATGGCAGCATCTATCTAGTGGTGCAATTTGACCAAAGTGCTTTCCCAAAGCATTAAACTTTGTCTTAGGTAACACACCTCGGGGGTGATTTGCACGGTTGGCCTCGGGGAGTAGCTTGATACCAGTTCAGAGAGATCTCTGACCTTCTTGGGGACACTCCCTGGTGTAGGAGGTTTTGAAAGAGGCACGACGTATTTTGCCTCACAATTTGCTTGTCCTTCCAAAAGTTGATCCTTTAATGCAAACAAGTTCATAACCTATGTCTAACTGGTTTTCGTACAAATGTAGTAAAAGAAATAGTTTTAATATTTGCTTCGGGATCATTCATTTGCCCACGTCTCAGCCCTGGATTTACTCATTTCAGCTCGTGCTTATTGAGCACTTCGCCTCTGCAGAGCTCAGGTTGGATGCTCCCTGTCCTTGGCGACCTCATTCCCTAGAGGGGTTCCGGCAGGGACAGAACGAAGCTATTATAGCAGGCTCAAGGGATGGGCAGCAATAACAGGCCACCCATTACTGCGTGTGCCGGGTTCAGTGCCAAGCTCTTCACCTCTCTCCGTTATATCATTTAATTTTTATAATGCCCCTGAGAAATATTAGTAGCCTTATCCCCATTCTACTGAGGAAGAAACTGAGGCTCAGAGAGGCTTGCTTGCCCAAGGGCACGTACCATGGAGTCGGGGAGAGCTAGATCTGAACCCAGATCCACCGACTTCGGTGTTCATAGACGTAACCACTGCTTTAAAGTCTGGGTCGGGGCCAGGACTCAGCAGATGGGATCCAGGTGAGGCCGACTCCTCCGGGCTGAGGACCAGCTTTGAGTAGCTCCGCTTCAAACCACTTCCTCGGGGAATGTCTGGGACAGAAGGAACCCAGTGGTGCAGGGGCTTTGAAGAAAGCCTCCCGGGGGTTCGGGGGATCTTCCAAGGCTGGTCCACTCCCCTGGGCTTTCCGTTTCTCCCCACTCTTTGCCTACACAGTTCCTGCCCATGTGTCTTGTTTTCAACTTGCCTCCTTCTGGCTCCTTCTCTTTGTACTGAAAACATGCTCAAGTTTCCTGCCTTCTAAATAAAGCTCCCCTTGACCTCGAGCTGTTGCTCTTTCCTTTCCCTGCCCATTTACCCCTCGGCACCCACACGAGCTCTCCTGTTCTCCCCTCTCAGACCTTTCGTGAGTCCCGATCGCTTTGACCTCCCTGCAGGCCAGGCCTGCCTGGGGTGGAGCACCCCGTCGGGAGAATTCTGTCTCAGGTCTGGGGTCCGGGGGGCGCTGCCCTCCACACGCAGTGTTCGCAGACTGCTGTCATCTTGAGATCTCCTGGCGGCCTTATTTTTAAAATCATTTTCTGTCTCTTCACTTGCCCAGATCTTCCTTCTTACAGTTCATTTAGGATAAAATATCCCAGAGCTGCTCTTTATAGGGTGAATTATGTGATCTGTCAGTTTCAAGTGGGATGTGTTCATGTAGCTCTCAGAGATTATTTCTCTTTGTAACTACAAGTCAACTTCTGATTAGCTGCGTGAGAGTTCGTGTCCTCTACATCTGGTATTGATAGAATCGTGCATTAAAAAAGAGCGGTTAGGTTCTAGGTGAAGACACACGGGCTTTTTGTAAATAATGCACCTATCATTTGTGAACAGTGTTTTAGCTAATCAGAGGCTTCTCGTCTCTTTCGGGATTTTCAATTGTGTTCTCAGTATGGAAAGTTGGCAAGTAACTTAGGCTCAGATACATAGTCACTGAACAGAAACACCATATTGACCTTTTTAGATTTTTAAGATTTCAGATACTTTAAATATTTTAAGATTTTAAATACTCTTATTCATACATTCCAAAACATTGTGCCTGATTTTACCTCATTTAACGAAAAAATTTAAAGAAATACACGTTGCAGTTGCACACGTCACACACTCAGCAGAAACAAATGAACCACTCCCGCCAAAAAGTAAATAGGAGAGCAGTTGATTTTCAGCAGCTGAAAATATATTGAATTAAGAGGTAGGTTATAAACGCTAAAATAGCCTTTGAAAGTTTTAGCACTCTCTGTGCATACAGATTTTCTTAGAATTTTTTTTTGTTTAATGTAAGCTGATTAAAATATTAGTTTACATGTGCTAGGTTGGTCACAAAATTCAGCTATGTTCATTTATTTTGCAATTAATTCTTTCCTTTAGCAGTTGTTATTACAAAACCCTAAGGCAGATGGCATTTTAATATCTTATTATTTGTTTGCAAATATGACTTCAGATAGCTAACCCAGCGGATGACTCCATAGGTTTGAGTCAGGTTAGGAGAAAACGCTTGGGTGTGTGGCGAAGAAGCGGATAGCTCTGCAAATTATGCTCCTGGTCGTAATTTCCGCCAGATGTTCATTCTAGCCACACACACACGTAATCCATAATCGCTTGGCTTCGTGCTTTCATACATTTTTGATTGAAAGTGTTGAATGTTTAAAAGTTCCATGATTCGATAAAAATGGTCATAGTGCCTCAGACGAGGGTGACTAAGCTTCGTGCGATGCATTCTACCCTGACACGGGAGCCTCCCGTCTGAGATGGAATTTATTTATTTGGATTTGTGTCAGGTCTTCTCTCCAGAGTCTCAGGGAGCCTTTCGACAGCTCCCTGTGCTTGCGTATTTCAAAAGGAAGTTGCAGTAAGGATGTGGAGTGGGGACACGTGGGAGCACAGTGACGTGGACACGCGACAGCAGACAAGCTTTGTGCTCTCCCCGCCCCTCACCCACCTCCCCAAACCCTAAAGAAGCATTTTCCCTGCTCTCAGTGGAGGAAGAACATTTCATTTGGAAATTGAAGGTGTTAGACCCTGAGGGATGCTTGGAGCCATGGCTAGAGGACGAGGTAACAACGCTGGTCTTCATTAAGAACCAGCTGTGTGACCTTGGGTGAATTCTTAACCTCTCTGAGCCTCAGTGGCCTCATTCATCTGAACGAGAATTGGACTGCAGGATTTCTAAAGCCTTTCTTGTTGTTTGGATTCTGTAATTCAAGGATTTCAGAGCTTGAAAATATTCTGGTCTTCCCTGGAAAGGAGACATCCTGTATCTGGAAGGTGGTTCAAGGTAGAAGAGCAGGAACAAGTAAGAAATACCTTGAGGAAGATTGTTTAAAAGAAAAAAAAAAATCTTCTCACTGTCCTTGCACGTTTCTGTTGAAATGCGCAGCCTGTTCCTTCCTTCTCTGTTGGCCTGATTGTTATTCATTGCCCTCAGTTCTTTAGTTTGGAAAGTTCCTCCCATTTCTGCAGATTAAGCTCTCATAGTTTCTTCTGTGTGTACTTAAATATGTAACTTTTCTTTTCTCTCACTTGATTTATTCTTATCTTCTTTTGGACTTTTGCTTTTTCTCCTGATGTGAAACCCCAGAGCCGTCACAGCAACCTGCAGCACGGATGCCTGAGCAGAATCTTCCTGTTCGTCATGGAGCTGAATGTGCTTGGGTTTCTTTCTCCTTTAAGTCTGTTAGCTCACTGCCGGGCACTCGTGCACTGCAGACGGTTATTTTCTGAGCACTCGCTGTGTGCCAGGGACTGGACAGGTGCTGGCAAAGAGCAGTGAGACCGGAATCCCTGTCCTCATGGGGGCTAAGTTCAAATGGGAAGGAGCTCACGTGCCTGGCGTGGCTCTCTGGATCTCGAGCTCTGCCTTTGGCATTCAAGGGCTTAGTTACATAGCAGAATGCAAAATCCCTGCCATGCTCCACGTCTTTACCTTGTGTGTGTGCATGCGTGTGTGTGTGTGTGTGTGTGTGTGCATGTGTCTGTGCGTCCTGTGGGAAAATTTAAAGTCTAATCTCTTAGCAAATTTCAAGTGTACAGCGATGTGTTATTATTAACCATGGTCACCGTGCTGTACCTTCCGTCTTCAGAACTTAATTCACATTGTAACTTTGTAAGCAAAGTTTATCCGCTTTGACCAACATCTCCTTACCCCAACCCCTGGTAACATCCTTTTACTCTGTTTCTGTGAGTTCAACTTTTATATCAAAACACCGCCTTGCACCCCCTGAGTATATATGATTTCTATTTGTCAATTATACCTCAAGGCTGACCAAAAACAAAACAAAACAAAACCTGCTGTGGTTCCTAATCCAAAGAAGGTACTTATTAGGTTTAGTATCTACCTAGTGTTTGCATTTTCTGTATTCTGAAATTCTCTCTTCCTCTATAATTAATACTGATAAAGTTCATAAGCTTTTTAAAAATCTATTGAATTTGGGCAAGTACAAGTCAAATGCTTATTTTTCTCTAGTTTTTAAAATTCATGTTTTCTCTGCCATCATAAAGTACTATCTATAAAACGATTCATTACCAAGGTCGACTTTAATATCATTGACCCAGGATGTAACAGAAATATTAATTATTGAATCAACTTCTTTCTTACTTTTAGACTTTCTCTCAAAACTTTATAAAACTTAACAAAAATGAAAAATAAAGGTAGTTTTATCTGAAGACTTTGAAATGACTTTAGGAAGAGTTCAGTAACATTAGATTAACTATTGTGTATCACTAGTAGTATCAGAGAATCTGACAGATGAAACTGAAGTCTAATCTTTCTATGGGCTTTTCTTACTAAGATGATCCATCTTGGTCACCTCTGTCACTGGGTGAAGCTGATTTTATACAAGCTGATACATTAGCTGCCGTTCTGCCTACATTTATGTTACTACTGTTTTTACATTTAACTTTGCACAAGTTGAAAGAGCTTGCTTGGTTTATAGGACTATAAACATTTCAAGATTTGTCCTTCACAAGATAATTATTTCATTGAAAGTAAGTTACAATTTATTCAGTAGCTCTAGATAAAAATGATAATCAGATGGCAAGTGAATGCGCTAAGATTAAGGAGAACAAATTGCTTTGGTGTTTTAGTGGGAGGGTTTTCTAAGCTAATATGTTGTTGTGCACGTAGCATCTCTCTGGCTAACGTGAGCGTGATGATGATTTCTGCAATAGAATGAGTTCAAATTAAAAAACAAAGGCTGACAGCTAACTTAGGACAGGTGAAGCAAAAACTGCTACTGCAGGGAAGTTTCTGGGGGCCACCGTAAATGATGATTTTGTTAAACAGATGTTTTTAAACCGAGGTCTAAGAACAGGCTTTAGAAGGTTACAATATGTCCTGCAAACCACATGAAAAAAAATTTTTTTGAAAGCTCATTTAGTAGAGGAGAAGATCCATTGTTTTTATCACTTTTCTTAAAGGGGCTGTGACTCCCAAAAAGTTTAGAACAAATGAAAGAGAGGCTAAAGTCAACACTTAACAGTGAGGCTGCATTTTCTGAGAAATGTGTCGTTAGGCTATTTCATCACTGTGTGAGCATCGAAGTTACCTCCACACGCCTGGATGCTGTGGCCTACTACACACCTGGCTGTGTGGTATAGCCGTCATAGTCTCTGGGACCACAGCCTGTGTGTGCTTCGTTGTTGACCGACATGTTATTATGCAGCTTGTGACTGCATTTATAGAGACGTGACATCTTGTAAGTGCCTGGAGGTCTCTGGATAATGCCTGGCTGCACCCCAGTGTTCCTTCGAGGGCCCCATCCACCCACTGAAACAAGGTCGGGACAGCCCGTGTGTCTGGGTCAACACCGATCAGTAGGATGGGACAGTCTTTGTTGAGAGGAATGTTCTCTAATTGGTGCTGGTTCTGTTGGGTGGCCACTGGCCACTGAGCATGTGGAAATGTGGCCAGCGCCACTGAGAGATTGGGCTTTATCTCTGAATTCATTTTAATCAGTCCAAATCGCACTTTATGCATCTGCAGATGGGACCTGAAGGACAACAGTGCCGTGTAATTTGTCATGTTCGGATCACAGAGGAAAAATCTAAAATAATGTGGTTTTCCAATGAAATTGAAGCTTATTCTATCAGAGGAAAATTTTCTGAGGATTCCTCATTCCTCCCACCAGTGCACACATGTGCACCCGCAGTATAAGCATGCACACATGCACATGCTTGCACACATGCACACACACACACAACGGGGAGTTTTGTAGGTTCCTCATGGCCCTGAACACACTCGATGTTCATGTCTACATTTTGAATCACGTATTCAAAGAACATGCTTCGCAGTCTCGCCAGCACTGGTAACATCTGAGTCACATCCTTCAAGGTAACCCCACAAGGCAGGTCTTGCTAGCGAGCAGTTTGGAGGGAGCTGCTTTGAGATCGGGGACAAAGTGGCAGGCAGAGGGGGTGTTGCAGACTGTAATTTCTGATGGCACCTTTGGCAGCTGTGCCGTCCTTTCCTGAGCTCGTGTTATGGCTTAAGGTCATGGGGTTCTTCAAGAAATTAGTTTAATTGGTCTTTTGCTTTTAACTTTTTAAAACTTATGGATAGAAACCCCGGACGTCCTTTGGGAACCAGGTCTGTGATGTGTACGATGAGGAGACCCTTCTGTGGTGATGGCTGGTGTGAGATCCTGTTCTTACCAAACGAACCGCGCCAAATGCTCATCACTTATTTATTCATTCCAGTTACTTCTGAGGACCTGCCGCAGCTACTAAAGATGTCATGTACTTCCTCCGCCCACGTGCCTGCAACTCATAAACCCCCGACCGTTTCGCATGTGTGTGGAGTCGGTGGTACGATCGTAAGGACACTACCCTGTGAACCTGTGCGAGTCACTTAACCTCCCAGGGAGTTTTCTCACCTGAAAAACGAGGTGTTAACCCAACCGTCTCGAAAGTTCTTTGCTGCTCCCAAACCTCTGACGCGTGTCATTTTATGTATGTGTGTGTGCGTGCAATTTGTCCTGTAACCTGTGTTACTAAAATGAATGCCCAACAGAAGAGGATGAGAACCCTTGGACCACGTAGGACATGCAGGGCTGGGGCTGGGCTGTCAGGACGGAGAAGGGGCCCCGCTGGCCGGTGGGGCCGGATCTGCAAGGTTGCGACCTTCCCCTACCCGTGGGCCCACTGCCCAGGTAGTTGTTGTGATGTCTTTTGGAAGCCCGGTGAATATCGGAATCTGATTTTTAGGCATCATTATGCTTTACGAAAAGAGGCTGTTTCTCATTAGAGTGGTTGGTCACCTTTCCCTCCCTGTTATCTGTGACAGTACCCGGGGCTCAGACCGCGGCGGCAGGCCTGCTCCCACTCTGCCTCCAGGGCTGTGTCCTCCTCCGTCCGGAAGCCCCTCACCAAGCACTGGCGTGGCCACCTCGGGGGGCCCACTGCCTCGGGGGGCACTCCCCCGGATCAGCCTTCCTCCTGTCAGACTCCCACGTGCTTTGCCGTCACAGGTGTGAGCAGGCCTCTAGGACACTCTAGTGTCCTTGTGTGCAGAGCGACACCAGCAGGTGGGATAACTCTTCACTGCATTTCCTTTCAACTAAAACGAGCTGGATAGAAGAGTGAGTTTTCCCGAAGTACAAGACTCACCTGTTTCTTGCAAGAACATAGCGGTGCTGTTGTTAAACACACAGAATAAAAGGTGAGTCAGTCCTCACACAGTGGATGAATAAATGGGCCGAACTGGATTAGGTGACTATACAGTGAGAACAGTTCGGCTCAGCTGTTGGGCTGAATGGACGTGTTGAAAATAACCACACGGTCCGAGTTAGCGCCCGGCCTTATTTGGTCTGTGGGAAGAGAGGGTGAGGACGTGGGGGCAATATAAGGAGAGTTCTCCTCTCTTCTGCCTCTTTCTCTCTTCCTCTCTTCCTCTCTCTCCTTTCTTTTCCTTCTTCCTCTTCTTTCTCTCTCTTCCTCTCCCCTTTTTCTCTTCTCTTTCCTCTTTGTCTCTTCCTGTATTTCTTCTGATTTCTTCTATTTTCTTTCTCTTGTTTCCTTTCCTTTCATCTTCAGCTGGTAAGTGAGGACGCGACAACATGGCCGTGGACCTCCGTAAGTCCTGATTTTCGTGTGTGCAGTGATACTTATACAAACATCTCTACACACCCATGTGTGTCTCCCCTTACCCAGTGCTGAGAGCTGCTGTCATGCCGCTCATCCGAAAAGCGATCTTTTCAAAATCATTAAATTCCAAAACATAAATTCTGATTTCCTCTTTGTGGAAAGAGGCTGTTATTTCTCGTAAGAGTGAATTGGTTGTCTTTGTTTATACATGGATTATACATGTAGTTGTGCATATGGATGAATAACAACCAAAAAAAAACCTTACAGTTTTTTAAAAATGTAGTTTGCCACCGGTAATAAGGAAAAAATGAGTATATGACATTCTAGTTTAATTTTAGTAGAGCAAAAATTAAAATCAAACCTCAGCCTCTGCTTTGGTGTTTGTTAACTCAATTTTAAAATTAGAAATGTGGTAATTATTTGGCAGTTCTGACTTTCTAAGGGAAACCATATCATATTGTGTGCGTGTGCGTGCTGGCCTTTAAAAATAGATATTGCCAGGAAGACATGGACTTTGTCACCTGTATTCACGCGATTCCTGGGTAGGGCGGGCTCTTGAAATGGTGGCTGCTGCAGCTTTATGACTCTTCCAAGGAGCGCTAAACACCGACTTGGGCTGCATCGGTTCATCTTTGGTCAAAGCTCTTTTGTTTTCAAAGCTAACTGCTGAAGAGTAAACACTCTTGACCCTGATCGTAAATATTTGTCATCCATCTGCTTAGTTTTGGTTTTAACTGAACAAAATCATTTTGGCAGAAGAGTCATTAAAGTTTGACAGCCCAACAAATTACACAAAGTCCTGAACTTCACATCCCTGGTTTTTCTCACACAGGAATTTACCGTGACTCATGGGCCGTTTGAAAACATTTCGTCTCTGGCGTTGAAAATCTCCTAAAACATATATTCTTCAGCAAACGAAGTATACGATAGAACATAAACATGGATGACTGGAAAAATTTTTTTTGTGCATAGCATCTTCTGTCAGTCCTCTGCGAACATCAGAGATGATCATTAATTTTAAGAGTCTCCAGTTTAAATTCTAGGGCCGCTGATTATCTTCCCACCGAGGGGTTGATTGTTGCCATGCTGGGCTGCTTTAGGCCAAGCTACCTGGGTCTCGAGTTGCTACTTTTAGCACAAAATCCCCCTCCTACCTGCCTGGGGAGCGATGGAGCGCTTGGTGGCCGTCCAGCTCTCTGCATTAAGATGCCGACTGGAAGAGTCTGGGGCAGAGCCTGCTGCCTGTGACAAAGCCTAGCGGTTCTCTGGGGTCTGCTCGGACCGTCGGATCTGGGGAGTCACACACGAGTAGCACGGAGGCATTCGGGCTTTGTCAGTGGTCAGAGGGTCCAGGCTGGGCCAGGCATGGTGGGTCTGTGTGAGGAGCAGAGCTGAGGAAGGCTTGGGGTCTGAACATGCTTTGATGTTTGCTTTGTGCAGCCGCTAATCCAGAAAAATCCCGCCTGAGGCTCCGGGGGCTGTGCCTCCTCTCTTCAGCGGGCCTGGCTTTGTCAGGGAGCTGCAGGCAGCCGGATGCAGTCAGAAAAGACAGAGTTGTATGGACATCGAGTAAATTTTGAATTTGACAAACAGTATAATAAATCCCTCCTGTCCGAGAATCGTGAGTTGAGGTCTTGATTCTCAATCCAAACTACGTACAGCTGTTGGGTTTTGGCTTGTTACAGAGTTTCACCAAAATCAAACTTACTAAACATTCTCTATCGTGAAGAGGATGGGATTAGCCAACCTTCCCGGGAGAACATTCCTTTCCTGCCTGTGTCATGGAGCCCTGGCTGTCAGTCTTGTGTCTCCATGCATTCTACCTGCCGCAGTGCATGAATATTCTTTCATGAGTATTGCTGTTTAGTTGACTGAGGTTTAAATAGCCAGACAGCTTTGTGGAGAACATCCTGCCTGTGCCCAGACACATACCTTTTGGGGATCTTGGCACATGAAAGAATATTCTAGTGATCACTTTATCTCTGATTAGAGGCTAGCAGAACATGTTCCTGTGGCCCATGACGATATAATGATGGCTGGTGTGAGAGGACTTGAAAACCTCTTAACATCGTGGCCAGAGTGTGGAATGTTCTAGTAGGCATCAGTCTTTTAAATCAGATATCCCCATTTGCTGTCAAATCTGGCCTGCACTGGTCAGCTTAGTTGCTTCCCTCATTCTGTAGAGAGCCGCACAGAAACTAATAACAATTTTAGTGAAGTCAGGTCCCTGCTGAGAACGTGGAGCCCACCAGCAGCAAGTAGACGTTGTACCTTGGGGGGTTACAAGACACCAAATGGTGGCCTTCACCTTGTAGGATCCCTCTGAGGACTCTCCAAAAATGGTTCACTGTCATGTACTTTATGGAGATTTTCTACCTGTGGACAGAATTTCTTGTGTGAATTTGCTTGCTCTCTAGTTGACTTAGGTGTAAATAGCCAGACGGCGTCGTGGAGGACATGGTGCACGTGCGCACACACACACCTGCCGAGTGTCTGTGCACGTGAGAAATGGTCTATAGCCAGCCAGCAGCCTGGCCTCTGCATGGGCCTGGCCTCGGGCGGGAGAAGAGCACTGCTCGGGTGTGCGCCGCGTGCGCTGTGGCTGTGATCTCTACCCTGTCATGTCCGGATTGGGCAGAAGAATTGGCTGTTACTTGAAATGTACAGTAAAACCATTGTTCTTAAGAGAAATACATGACCTGCCATGCACTTGTCAGGGAAAAGGGACTCCTTGCCCTCTTAGGTTTAGTGTCTGGGGGCCGCAGATTTCACTGACGGAAGTCAGATTCACAGCAGAAAAGAGTACAAATGTTTAAATATTTTATGTGCATGGGAGTTCACGGAAAAGAAGTGAAACTCAAGCAGTTAGACGTGGGAACTTACATATCCTTCTTAACAAAGGAAAGAGGATTTGGGCTTTAAGGGACAATAAATTGTGCGGAAGTGATGAGGGAACATCTGGGGAAACTAATGGACTATTAGTGAAGTCTGTTTATGTCGACCTATCTTGGGGCTGGCGCTCCGTCTCCGGCGATGAGAGTGGCTCTCCCCTTCCTGGTGTCGGGGCGTGGGGGAACCTACGCAAGGGAAGTCTACGTCCCGCTGTTTGAGGGCAGAGAGGTCTTCTGTGTTTGCTGATTCTCAGTTGCTCAAAATAATCCTCATACCAAAGTGGCATGTTTTGGGTGGCATATTCCAGACCCCTTCACACTTTACATAAAAAAAATCATTGCAGTACAGTAAATCCCAGTGTCAGATGACCACATGTTCAATGTGAGGTCTTATTTATTGGGAATGTGTCTTGTATATCAATTTATTGTATATTTTATTTGATTTTGGAACGACTTGCACGCATATATTCGCCCAGGAACCCCAATGTTATAAAACAGGTTTACACGTTTTTGTCTTAAAAATGGAAATACAATTTCCTCAAATAGTGAAGATTTAATAAGCCACATAGCGATATGTGGAAATAACTCTGAATTGATAAAGATTTAAACAAAAACTAAATTTGGTCTTTTTTGGAAGCACATTACTTAGATGGGATATTATGCGATGTCCTTGCCAATTGTAGAGGAGAAACATCAACTTCAGCTCATACCTGCTAGGCTGAAAAGAACGTGCTTAAGTCAGTGTGGAAGTTTGAAGTAGGATGAGCCCTCAACTATGCTGAGAATAGGGTATTTCAAACAGGCACATATCTTTTTTTAAATTTTATTTCAGAATATTATGGGGGTACAAACGTTTTGGTTACATACATTCCTTTTGTACCATTTGAGTCAAAGTTGTAAGTGTGCCCATCCTCCAGATAGTGTATTGTACCCGTTAGGTGTGGATTTCCCCATCCCCTCCTCCCCCCTCCCACCTGCTTGATTTCCGATGCCTGTTATTTCCATATGCGCACGTGGGTGTTGATCGATTAGTTCCAATTTAATGGTGAGTACATGTGGTGTTTTTCCATTCTTGTGATACTTCACTTAGAATAATGGTCTCCAATCCCATCCAGGTTAATACAAGAGGTGTTAGTTCACCATTGTTTTTAATGGCTGAGTATAGTACTCCATGGTGTACATACACTGCATTTTATTAATCCACTCCTGTATTGATGGGCACAGGCAGATGTCTTTAAACAAATCTAAGCCAGATTTGGAAAGTGTTTTTGTACTTCTCTTTGACACCACATCTGCTATTTAGGACTTATAACCATCACCACGCCAATGCCTAGTACATAGCAGGTGCTCGATGAGTATCTGTGGAATGAAGAAGTTAATGAATGGAACACACACTCGCTCTCTCTTGCACACTTGAATGAGCCAAAGACCTGAAAGTACAAAGAGCTGAAAGCCATTTGATTTCCTCATCTGTCAAGCGCCCTAGTGAAAATTTGCTTTGTAACACTTCGGATTCATTCAAACCTCTTCCAGAAGGAAAATAATCACATATTTTTGCTGTAGACAGTTCCATTTTTTTATACTGCAGATAACAAGCGAGGAATAACCAGTTTTAGCTTTTAACGAAATGAGTAATTAAACACAGAAGGTACTGCCAGTAAAATTGAGATCCTATCTGTTGTTTAAACCAGCGCTGTACTGAATTTGCTTTGTGAATTGATAGAGAAGGCTGTGCTAAATAATACACCCCTGAATTTTAAGAAATAGCTGGGAGAATTAGGGTCATTTAAAAAGATTTAGAAACAAGGTAGCAAACGTCTAGAAAATGATTTAATAAAAGCTAAAGCAAATGAGATAAGATAAATCTTTAGATCGTGGTATGATAGTTTCTTTTTTTTTTTTTAAAGAGCAACTGATTGGTCTATTTCTTAAATAGGTGCTGTCATTTACCTTAAAAGATTTACTAACCTGATATTTGACTAAAGGCTTTTTCCGTGGCCCCTGAAGCCACTAGTGTAGGTTCAAATTCCAGCACTTTTAGTTACTACTTGTATTAGCATAGGCAGGTATCTTAGTCTGTGCCTCAGTTTCCTCATCTGCAAACTGGAGATGACAATGGTGCCCAGCACACAGTGTTGTTACAAGGATCAAATGAGTTGATACGTCTAGAACTCTGAAAGTACCACCTGCTACCTGACCATTGTTTATTGACTGATTATGATTATTATTATTAATGCTCATTAGGGCAAAGATGATTCATAGGTTTTATTTTTAGTCTTAAGCTGCAAGGATTTTTTTTAACTAAAATTTTATTGTAATTTTTTTGTAACTTTGGTGTTTAAAGTAGATGATTTGAGGCTATGATTTTCATGACGTTTAGGGAAATGATTTAATATCTTTTAATTTAAAAAATGGCTTAAAAATGTTTTATCTTGGTAACAATGATGGAAAGTTCCTACTCCTGGTGCCTTAGTGGCCATTCCAAAGCCAGTTTCCTGAGAAGGGTAAGCTGGGTACCTAAGATTTGACCAACAATCTGCAGCTGTTTCACACTGAGAAAATCTTGGCCACAAAGGTCTTCTTAATACATCCCACAAGGGGAAAGGAAAACTTTCATACTGATGTGGAGTTGGTCAGGTTTTGGGAATGCATATACAGGATGATTATCTGGATTTTAGTACCCTTAGGTAGGTCCTCTAAAAAATACATAAAAGAAGAGAATATTCTTCTAGTTGCAATGTCAAATTGTAGGTAGATATCTACATATTTATGCATCAGAGGGAAATTCTGCATTAATTAAACTATTTCAGCTAGAGCCATATAACTGTGGGTTTGGAATAGATCGTAATTCATCAAGATCATTGTTTTGCAAATTGAATGATCATTAGAATTGTTTGATAAAGCTCTTGAAAAGTGCAGTTTACTGAGCCCCGCCCAGACCTATTTACTGGTGACCAGAGAACAGGGACTGCAAACCTCTCCCCAGCGACCCTGCTGCACGGCAGGGGGTCACAGCCACTGGCTGCCCTGCCCTCCCTCCGTAGTGTCTGGGTCCCCTGCCGCCCAGCTGTCCCGCTTGTGAACGAACCCACCAGAAGGGCTTTGTGAACGTTGTTCTAATTGTCCTGTGTGGTCCAGACATTTGTGACTAGGAAAAGCATAAAGGATCTAAGGTATTTTGAAAATTTTTCCTTTGCTAAGTTTATTTTTCCTTAACTGTGTAACGTAAATCTCTTAGAAAATTATATTTAAAATCCAAGAGAATCCATAATGTCCTCGTCTTATGTTTCCTGGGTCCAAAGCTCCAGAGCTGTTTACTGGAAGGACGAGTTATTTGTTAAACTGGAGCGTATTTGGGCAGAGCACCCAGGGATGACAGTGCCGCCACCAAACTCTGCTGCACATGGAGGGAGGTCATTTATCAGGGTGCAGGTAATTCAGCTTAGTGCCACCCAGCTCACGGAAGAGCTCACTTCCGTCACTGCTGCCACGCAGGGTGTAAAGAATGCTCAGTCCCTGTATTGCCTGATGTCACGACCAGCACATGAGAAGCCGGAAGAGAGGTGAACGGAGAGCAGAGGCGTCTGTGATATTCTCCCGGAGAATCAGTGGGACGAGGAGGTTGGTTACTTCTCCGTCGGCCATTCAGGACACACAGTCCGTTGTTGATGTCCGCGGCTCTCCTCTGATTCCGCGAGCCCTTTCGCAGACGGCCTCACCACCTGGTTGGCATACACCTGCCACCCGGGGTTGAAGCAGATTTTTTTCTTACTTGTAATGGGAAGAAGGGCTGAGAATTGATTATTTTTTTCTGGGATAGCTGAGGAGGCGAGTGCTGCCAACATCTGGGCTACCCCCTAGGGTAGACAGAATATTTCTAGAGAAAAATGAGCCAACATATTGCTGACAGATTTCACACCATTCCACACCCCGCCCCTCCCACTGGGCCGTCTGATGTCTCCTGGAGCTAATGTCCAGGGCATGAGAGAGTCTCCCCCTTGTTCTGGCGTGGGCCCTTTTTCTTGTAATATCCATATGCAACCTTGAACCAGCAGGCTGCCCCAGACGGGGGAGTTCCGGGGAACCAGCTGGCTCCCCTTGCGGTGAAGAATTAGCCATGGCTTCTGGCTGAGAGCAGTTCTCCAAGTAGGCGCTTTGCTTCTGAGATATTTCTTTTCCTCATCTGCATGATTCTACCTATGCGGGGTCCTGCTGCCTTTTAACCACATCTGACAGCAGTCAACCCTACCTTGATAGCGCTTGAATTCAGATTTCTCTGCTTTCGGCATTGGTGTGTTCCCTGTTCCTATCCAAAATATTGCAGGATGTTATAAAATGTCGAGAAATTTTTATATTAAACCATCATTTAAACCATCACATGTCATACCGCATGCCTATCAGAGCTAAAACAAGCCC
>CAUYSK010094006.1:0-36131 GCA_963575035.1 Avahi laniger | reverse complement strand
AGCTGATGACAGTGAGGCTCTGCCTTCCTACACTGCTCTTATCCCATCCGTCCTTTACCGATCAGAGAAGGCTTTTCTCTACGTTATTCTTACGAATATAGATATTATCCCCTTTCCTAATTTGACTTCTCTGGAGCTGGGTGGTAAGCACCATGGCTAGAATGTGTCCTTTCCAAAATTCAGGTGTTACCCATGTGATGATATTAAGAAGTGGGGCCTTTAGGAGGTAATTAGGCCATGACGATGGGATTAGGTACCTCACATAAACTTTGTTTTCTTGCCAGTCCATCTTTCTGCTATGTGAGGATGCAGCAAGAAGGCTCACCAGATGCCGGTACCTTGATCCTGGCCTTCCCTGCCTCCAGAACGATGAGAAAATAAATTTCTGCTCCTTCTAAATTATCCAGATATTTTGTTATAGCAGCATAAAATGGACTAAGATAATAAATGTCGTTAGATCATCCTTTTAACATTATGATGCAAAAAGTAAGACATTTATTTACCTGTTAATATCATCCTGGTAACAGTTTCGGTTAAAATAATCAGCTAAATGTGGAGCATTACATAGGCACTGCAATATTGAGTTCATGTAGCAAGTATTTCCTAAATTACGGAGTCCAGTAAGAGCTGGTCCAGATCCTCCAAAAACAGGATTCAGGTTCCGAATCTGAGAAGCAGAAAGCCTTGAGATCTCAGCTTTAGGGTAGCATGTTGGCCTGAGGAAGAAAAAGTATACAAGATGTCTTAAAGTATAGAGCATCTAAAATTAAGGTTCATTCCAAAAATGGCAGCAAACTCTAACACCTATACCACAGGTATCTTATAAACAGTTAATATGTTAACTCATAAGGTGCTGGGTCTTATAGGACATTTAGTATCTAGGTTAACACTGGTTGCGTTCTGACACTCTCCCATGAAACATATACCTTTAACTTATGTGGGTCCATGGTTCTTAAGAGATGCCCTGAGATAGATTCTCTAGCTTCTCATGAACTAGGAGCTCCAGTAAAGAAGGCTCTTTTAAACTCTTTTAAATGATCCCAGAAAGTATGGCACTATCAAATGTCTGAACTCAACCAGAACGCCAAACAAGGAATCAAAAAAAATATATTACTGTGGAATAGATATTAAAGGAGGCAGAGGGTATTTGACTACTGTTACCTAAGGTCTAGAGACGTGCTGACTAGCCACGGCTATCTAGTCAAATTTAAATAAAACTTCATTTCTTCAGCTGCACTAATCACATTTCGAATTGGCCGAAAACCATATTGGACAGCACGGATACAGAACATTCCCATAGCCACAGAAAGAATTACTGGACAGCGCTGGGCTAAAGAATGCCTCTTAGACTTTTATTATGTAATGTGTATTTAATTTATATGTGAACCACTAGAGCTACTGTAGCATTCGGGAAAATTGGATAGGTCTTTTTTCTTTTATTTTATTGATCACCAGCATTCTTCCAGCCCTAAAAGGAATACTGAGAACAGCTGCATGTACTCATGTGCTCTCTCTGTTCAATACATACAAAAATAAATGTGAACTGAATATGATAGTCTTTAAGAAGAATGATTATTCAAGAAGGAATTAAATCTCACCACTTATTATAATGAACTCTAAAATCTGTAACTAGATTAACAGGACTTTAAAAAGCTCCTTCAAATAAGTCATTACCTGGCAGGGTAGTTCTCAGGAGGAAAAAATTTTAACTATTTTCTTGAGATGTGTTATTAAAGAGGCCAAAAAGATAGCCTAATTGTAATTCCTTAGTAATTAAGAGAATGTGTATAATAAATGGAAAACAAACCCATTTATTTATGCTTTTATGTGTTTCCCCTTCTCCTCCCCCCAAAAGTAAAGATTAGAAGTCATACACAGACTTGAAAATCATCTCCTCATAGCCCTATCAGTCATAAACCAGGAGCATTGAAGGATTCGAAAAGGAATGAAGCCAGGAATATATCTAAACCAGATACTGTTTGGGGAAACTTGATGAATCTACTGATCACTAGAATAGCAAAAATACAATGAAGAAAAAAGGAACAATAAGAATTAGAGGCTGAGGGCCGGGCGCGGTGGCTCACGCCTGTAATCCTAGCACTCTGGGAGGCCGAGGTGGGCGGATCGTTCTGAGCTCAGGAGTTCGAGACCAGCCTGAGCAAGGGCGAGACCCCATCTCTACCCCAAAATAGAAAGAAATTAATTGGACAGCTAAAAATATATCTAGAAAAAAATTAGCCGGGCATGGTGGCTCATGCCTGTAGTCCCAGCTACTTGGGAGGCTGAGACAGTAGGATTGCCTGAGTCCAGGAGTTTGAGGTTACCGTGAGCTAGGCTGACGCCACGGCACTCGCCCCAGGCAAGAGAGTGAGACTCTGTCTAAAAAAAAAAAAAAAAAAAAAAATCACATGGGTAGATAAGTTATACTATCTATGTATCAAATTTCTGGACAGAAAAGTTGCAGAATGTTCATGATAATCAGGCTTGTGCCCTCTAAACTGCACCGGTCAAGGTCACTGGTGACCTCCACGTTCTAAATCCAATGGTCAGTGCTCTGTTCTCTTCTAACTGACCAGCCGATCACTCTGTCCTCCGTGAGACTGTGTCTCATGGTTCCCTGTCCCTGCACCTCGCTGGCCCCCTTGTCCCATCTCCTTTGCGCTCCCCTTCCAATAACCAACCTCTGAGCCTGGCGTTCTCGTCTCCGTCCTCTGACCGATTCCCGTCCACACCTGCTCCTCTGCGCTGGCCCAGGGCTTCCGATGCCATCCACCTGCTGACTCCAGCCCGGACTGTCTCATCACTCCAGACTCACTCAGGTCCCTGACTGCCCCCTGCCCCCTCCAGCTGCGCACTTCCGAAACCAAACTCCCAGCTGCGACTCCCAACTTCCCTGTCCCCTTTCCTTGCTTTCACCCCGCCCATGGCCCTCACCCCCACTAGAACACAAGCTCCAGGAAGGCAGAGGCTTCTGTCTTATTTATGGCTGTATCCTCAGGGCTGAGGACAGTGCCTGGCCCAGAGCAGGTGCTCACCATGAATAAATTTGAATGAATAAATAAAAACTTGCATTGGGTCCTTGGGTGGAACACCACTGCTCTAAAGTTCCAGGACTTGAGCCTAAATAGGACCTGCCATCTTCGAGAGTCTCATACTCCGTGACACTGATTTTCACTCTGGGATGCTGAGGGTGTCCCAGTGTGGCCTGGCCCAGCCCCGGGCCCCTGCCCGCCTGCCGGGACTCACTCTCGCTCCTTGAGCAGCACCTTCTGGGACTCATCCAGCCGCAGCCGCAGGGCAGTCAGCTTGGAGGCCTCCTCCTCGGTGGTGGCTGTGTCCTCCCAGGACAGCCGGCTGCGCTCCTGGCGGCCCGAGCTGCTCCTTGAGCCCCCAGCCCCGACACTGCGTGCCTCCCAGCAGCCCTCGGCCTCCTCCGGTCTGCTCTTCAGAAGGCTCTCCACCAGCTCCAGCTCCTGCGGGGACCAAGGGGGAGGCTGGAGAGGGAGGACATGCCCTGCTCTGGGCCTCCCCTTTCACCTTCTGGAACTGCACAGAGGCAACCATCAAGGTCCCCTGTATCCTGGAAGATTCCCCAGGAGAGGTGGTGAGCTCCCTGTCAGTGGAAGTATACAAAGATATAATGGGACACTGGTGGGAATGCTGAAGCAGGGTTTCCTATAATGGCTTAGGACTAGATTCCCTCAAAAGGAATTCTAACTCTATTTTTCAGGGGCGAATACTAAAGCACAGGGAGACTGGTGACACGGTAAAGCCGCACCCGGGAGTAGAACCAGCGCCCAGGGAGGAAGCAGTGGGGGATTATTAACCCAGTGCTGGAGCCTCCTTCCTTCCTGCCAGCCTCCCCTTCCCTTCTGCCCCTCTGGCCTGCCCCTGCCTGTCCCCAAGACCTGTCCCTGACAAACCCACGAGGACTGTGGCCCCTGTTCTAGTTTCTCCCACAGCCTTTCCAGATGCGTCTGGGCCAGCCCCTTGCCAGTCTGGCCCTCAGTTTCCCTATATGGACTGGGGTGGTGCCCCGATAAGGATCCACGCCTCAGCTGTGACTGATGGGGGTTATAATTGTATGCCTCCCCCCAAATTCAAGTCGAACGAATGAATGGATTCAGCTGTTGCTAAGTGGGCTAACTTCGGGCAAGTTTTTGGATCCCTTTGCTGATCAAAGGGACGGTTCCTTGCTTCTGTTGATTTCTCAGGTGTGGGAGTTGAGGGACCACTAGAACCTGGCATTCTCTGCCCAGGACCCTTCTTAGGGTCTCTCGGGAAGGAGATGGTCTGCGGCACTGCAGAGGGCGGAGCCTGACCTGGAGGAGCGAAAGCCCCAGGGGGTAGGCCCTGCCTGGCTCCCCAGCCCCGCAGCCACAGCTTGGGCCCAGGCCACTCAGCCCCGCCCTCTTCGCGACGCGAGCGCGCAAGCCCCGCCCCGCCGCGCACCTGGCTGCCCTGCGGCCGCTCCGACCCGACGTCGCGCACCGGCTCGTGCTCGTGCTCCTGCTCCGGCTCGGGGCCGTCGCGCGTCTGGTCCGCGGCCCCGCGGGCGCCCCGCAGCCGCGCCAGCTCGCGGCCCCGCGCCTCACACTCGCCCTGCGCCTCCTGGCGCTCGCGCCGCGCGCCCGCCAGCTCCTTGGTGAGCGCGTCCAGGCGCTGGCGCAGCTGGCGCACCTCCTCGCGCGCGCGGTTGCGCTCGGCGCGCACCTTGCTCCACTTCTCGCGCCAGTTGGCCGTGCAGTCCGACCACCAGCGCATGGTCTTCTCCATCTGCGCCGCCCGCGCCCGCGCCTCCTCCAGCTCCCGCAGTCGCAGCTCCTCGCGGCTCTCCCAGTCGCCGTCCGCCAGCAGCGCGGGAGGCGGCGGCAAGGGCAGCGCGGGCGGCGGCCCGGGCGAGGGCGTGCCGCTGGGCGGCGTGGGCGGCAGCGAGTCGGCCGGGCCCATGCGCTCCGGCGACGGGCTGCCCAGGATGGTCAGGAGGCTGCCCTTGGACAGCTGCGGGGACTCGGCCAGCCGGGGACTCGGGCCGTGGCTCATGGTGCGGCCGGGCGCGCCCTGGGCTCTAACTCGCGGCCCGGCTCAGGGAAGGCGTGGGGGACGCGCGGCGCACGCGATACCACTGTGCATGACGGCGCCGCGACCCCTTCTCTCCGGGCTGCCAGGCTGAGGCGCCTCCTCGGACCTGCTGGAGAACACAGGCGTTATTAGGCCGTCACCGCCCTCAGTCCATAAGATCAGCTGTGCGGTGGCTGGGCACAGGGAACAGCAAGCGCGAAGGCTGGGCTGGTGAGCAGGAGTCTGATCGGCCTCCTCGCCGGTCTGCAGACTGCCGGCTCCATCCCTTCATCTCGCAACAGCAGCGGCACATCTGACACCATGATTTGTTACTCTTGACCTTCACGGTCCCATCGCACACATTGAATGGCTTTTACTATCCCACCTCCACGCGGACCGCCCGTGGGAGCACCAGTCTGCTGCCAGGAGTCTCCTCCCTGCCTCTTCTGGAAGTGGGCTGACTCTTCCCGTCCTTCAAACTCAACTGAGAGACAGCCTCCTCCTAGAAGGCCTCTGGGATCGCCTCAGGCCAGGCCCGTCACCCCCACCCCGGCCCCAAGTCTGCCTCTCCATCGCTACACTAACCAACCTTGCTGGGTCATTTATCTGTGTCTGGTCCCCACCCCCTTCCAGGCTGTGCGTGTGCTGAGGGCAGGGGCTAGGTCCTGGCCAGTTTTCATCCCAGCACTTGACGACAATGCCAGTGACATTTGCAGAGGGCCAACTACAGGCCAGGCACCGTGCCCAGGGTTTCATGTGAATGACCTCACTTACTCCTCTCAGACTTGAGGTGAGGGAAATTACTGTCGCCATTTGCAGTATGAGTCCCAATCCAAACATGGGTGGAGAATTTGTTGAATGCATGCATGCACTGGTGACAATGATGGAAATAAACTAGTCTCTTAGATGGTGAGGGTGCAGGTACAATATGATGTTCCCTGTGCTTCTCTGCCAGAACCCCCCCTGCCAGATGCCCTCACTCACTGCAAACATCTCTCCCTCTCTCCTGTCTCGCCTAACCTCGCCAACACCCAGCCATTCATGGGCCACACCCCCCCTTAAAATAAATGAGAGGCATGTCCCTCTCTGTCCTCAGCCTGACCCCCTCCCTCCAGTGTGGCCTCAGGCTGACCACCGGCAGCAGCCCCTTGGGACATCACACCTTTCTTTCCCCATTAGGCTGAGCCCTGGTCCACAGAGTGATGTCCTCTCCAGGGACCTTCCTCTCCGCTGCCCTCTCTCCTCCCTCTCAAGGCACATCCAGAATGGTCCACACTTGCTGTCTCCACTCAGACCACCTCCCTGGTCCTCTCTCATTGGGCCACCCAGGCCAGGCTGGCTTCCGTTGCGATGATGTGTCCTCTCTAGCTCTGGACATGCTGTCACTGCTTCCTTGCATCACTCCCGGATGCCACACTCCGGGCTTCCCTCCTCCCCCTCTGGCTGCTCCCATCAGCCTCCCTGGTGGACTTCCGGGCACATCCCTTGAGTGCTGCTATCATATGGTCCTGGGCCCCTCATGCTTCCCCTGCCACAGCCATGTCGCCAAGTCCTCGACAACCCCGAGTCTCTCTCTCCAGCCCAGGCTGCCCCCTAGAGCCTCCCATACCTCCACCAGGATGTCCCACGGACACCTCAGCCCCATCTTGGTCAAAATGGAACTCACTGTCTTCCTCATTCCTTCAGCTTCTAGAGACATCCCAGAATCTGCCTTCTCCCTTCCCCACCCGCCACCAGACCCTGTCAGTCTCTGTTCCGTACATCACTAGGGTCCCTCCACCCTCTTCATCCACAGCCACTCATCTGTCAAGCCCCGCGCCATCTCACCCACCTGGGCATCTGTAGCCAGCGCGACTCCCGCCCCATCACACACACACTCCTGCCTTCTTCAAATCCCGTCTCGACGGCAGCAGCCAGACTTTGTTTTTCAAAATGCAAACTTGACCGTGCTGGTGGCCACGCCCTTGGTCATTACCAATAGCTGTGACTCCTCCCAAGTGTCAATTCCAAACTCAGTCCTTCTAGGGCTCTGATATAGTTTGGATATTTGTCTCCTCCAAAGCTCATGTTGAAATCTGATCCCCAGTGTCGGAGGCGGGCATGGTGGGAGGGGTTTGGGTCACCGGCAAGATCTCTCAGGATGGCTTGGTACTACTGGAGAACCGCCTGCTGAAAAGAGCAACACGGAGCCCCTCCTCCTCTCTCTCCTGCTCCCTTCCTCACCCTGGGATGTGCCGGTTCCCCTTCGCCTTCCGCCACGAGTGGAAGCTTCTGAAACCCTTGCCAGAAGCAGAGCTTGCAGCATGCTGCTTATGTAGCCTGCAGAACTGTAAACAAATACACCTCTTTTCTTTATAAATTACTCAGCCTCAAGTATTCTTTTATAGCAACACAAAACCAGACCACGACAGAGTCCGACTCCAAGTGTCAGTCCCAGGGGGAGCCACAGCCCACTGATGCCACCACCTGTTCACTGTCTGCACCGCCCACCCCACGACCTGCCCCCTTACCCAGCTCACAGTCCGTGCTCCTGATCTCTCCTTTGCAGACACCCTCAGTGCCCCCACTCCCTCCTGTTCTTGCCTCTCCAGGCAAATGCCAAGCCCGGCTGCCCTCGCTGCTCTGCCTGCTCTTGCCGTCACCTGTGGAGCCAGGCATCGCAGGTCTTGCACCAGCACGTGGACCAGTGTCATTTTAAATTCCTGACCTTCAGTGTCATGGTTCTGCGATGCTGCTCAGCAATCTAACTACATTTCTCTAGCCCACTGCTGTTTGTTTACTGTCTTGTCTGCTTTCTGCAGACATGCGCTCTAGCCCCAGCTCTGTCGCCAACCTCACGTAAGCCTCTGTCCCTTTCTGGGCCTCAGTTTCCCCACCTGTAGAATAGGGGTAGGGTGAGGAAGACCGATGCTTCTTAATCTGGACATCCTGGACATTTGCTTAAAATGCAGTTCCTAGGCCCCACCCCCCAGAGAGTCAAGTTCAGGAGGTGTGGGGCTGGGAATTTACATTTTAATGATTTGGGACATTTGTGCATTCAGTTATATCTTCTCACCGACCGCAGTTCCACAAACAGATGTGTACATCCCAACTTCACTGACACCTGCACAGAGTCATCACCCAGGCTCTACAGATCCGGGCTCCGGTGCCCTGCATGCCACCCACACCCTGAGAGATCCCTCCGGCAGGCTGTGCCCTCTCTGTGACTCAGTCTCTCTGCCTGTGCAATGGGGTGGCTGGCCTTGATGACACGGGTGTTCACAGACATTTGTGCACATACAGACACGTCAGCAACACACACGATCCCATGCACGTGAACATGGCTGCCAAGTCACATGGGTGGACACACGAGACACACATACACTCAGAGACGGACCCACACACACAAGCGACTACACAGATGCAGAGAGATGTGTAGACACAGACACACCTGAAGACACGCACACGCCCGAACACCGACAAGGCACAAAGATACGTGCTCATCCCTAAGGGAAGCGGATATAGACACTCACATACGCATGCACACGGACACTCACACTCCTCATTTTCCTGGCTCAGCTCCACATGGAGAAGCTCTTGGAAAAGAAAAACAATGTGGCGCCTGTGGGGGAGGGGGAGGAGGCAGGAAACCCCAGTGCCAGCCAGCAGTCCCACCAGAGCTCAGCCCCTGTCTGCTGGGCCCTTCCTGCAGCCCCTAAACTAGGAGCATGGCAGGGCAGGGAGGGGACCACCGCCACATCCTCTCTGCCTCTGGGAGCTGCCAGGCCTGGCGCAGGGCTTGGCCGGGAGAGGGCCGCTGGCTCCTTCCAGGAATCCCCAGTCTGTTTCGCAGAGGCAGGGCAGGCGCCCAGGCCCCTAATGGCTTCCAGGCACCTTCGCTAAAGGCAGGGGTGGGGCCTCCAGACTAGACTCCTGTTCCCCTTCCCAGCCACCTAGCTGGGCCCTTCCTGGGGGCTGGAGGAGGAGGAGGAAGGGGAGCTGCAGGAGCAGGGAGGCCCAGGGTCTCCCGAGGGTGTGTGCACGTGCGTGTGGGAGGGGTGAGGGTGGAGTCCTCAGGTTGGTTGTGGGGAGAAGCCCACCCTCCGCACACCAGGAACGCTGCACACCCACGCAGACCCGAGAGCAGCCAGACCCTGCGTAGCAACGCCTCTCCCCACCCCCACCCCACTAACATAACACAGCCTTGGGGACAGGAGCTCACACATGGCTCTGGTAACGAACACACTCTCCAAGAGACAGCAACACAGAGGCACAGCTCACGGATGCGGAGACAGGCTCCAGCCACCCTCCCGCCTGCCCCTTCCCACTGGGCTCAGTGCCTTCTTCCCACGGGGTGGGCTTCTGATCCCCCCAGGGTGTCGCTGCCTTCCCCAAGGAGCAGGTCAGGGTAGGACCAGCCACCACAGGCCCCGCGGAGCCTTCCCCACCCCACCGTCCCCTCTCCTGCCTCCCGACAGCCGGACAGGTCTATTCTTGCTTTAAGCCTCTGGGTTTCTGTTCATTCTCCTCATTCTCCCTCCCAGACTCCAAAGTCCCCGCCCATCTTCAAGCTCAGATGCCACCACCTCCAGGAAACGCCTTGATTGCCCCAGCCCCAGCCCCACCTGGGAAGCACATCCCTGCAACCTCCCACGGCCAGACCTGGCCAGCTCCCCTCTCTCTTGCAGCACTGGCTCTCCCCGACCCAGATGGGACACTTGTGCCACCCAGAGCTTCCAGGACAGGCCCTGCATGTAGCAGTTGCTTTACGCTGGCTGGTGGGGTGGAGAGAAGGCTGAACCGTGACGCTGCATCCCCTTAGCTGGGCATCGGAGCTGAGCGGAACCCAAAGCACCTGAACCCCAGGCCCACAGCTATGCTCACTGGTAGCTCGCTCCAGGACAGAAACAAGAACGTTTTGATTTCTTACCACAGGCCAGGACCTCATCAGCCCTGCCCGCAGAAAGCGGCCAGTGGTTCCTGTTGCTTGTGGACTTGTCTGGAATGTCTCTCCCTCCTTCATTCATTACCAAACTCCTGCACATCCTTCAAAACCCACCTCCAGTGTTCCCTCCAATAGGAAGCCTTCCCCAATCTCTGTGCAGGGTATGTTAGTTCTAAAGCACTAGGCACCTCCTTGTTCTACAGCAATGGCCACACTGTGAAGTCCACGAGGGCATCTTGGTCTCGATGGCCGTCAGCACAGGGCCCAGCATACAGCAGATGCACAGATGCTACTATTAGGGCTACTCTTGTGACCAGGGAGAGTTTGGGAAGGTTGAGCCATCCTAAGGATCAGGAGTCAGTCTGTGGCCAGGCTGTGAGACGGGTAGATATCTGAGTCTGTCTGTGCACAGGGTCAAAGTCAGAGGTCATCCTGTGGCCAGGTCAGGGGTCCTGCTTCTTGCCTAAGGAAGCCTAAATGACCCACAGGGGCACAGCCCTGCATTTTGTCCTTAGCATGTCTGGATGGGTCTCTCCATATCCAGCAAGAGGAATGAGCAATGCTCCATGAGGCCTGGTTGGGGGCCAGGGGAAGGGATGGGGGGCCCAGTGGTCCAACTCTACCCCCCAGCTCAGAAACCTGTATGTCTTTCCAGAACCTTTCAGGTGGGGCTCTGGGTTGCGCCCATGGCCACAGGCCTGGCTGTGGGCACGGAGCAGAGCCCAGTGGGAAACCACAGAGGACAGCCTGATTGGATAAGTGCAGGGCCCAAGGCTGGTCAGCCCACAGACTGCGGGCACCTGTCCCACTGACCTGCTGCCTGGGCTCCAGCCACCGGACCTCCAGGAAAGGGCTTGGGGGAAGGGAGGGACCAAGGGTAGGCCTCCAGGCTGGACCTGAGACCAGAGGTCGGCACCCCTGGTCTGTTCCCAGGAACCCCCGTCTCAGACTGAGGAGCCACAGAGATATCCTAGAGCACTACTTTGAGCTCCTTTCTTTACGGATGGGCCAACGGAGGCCCAGAGGGACAGTTACTTGTCCGCATCCACGCAGTGGAGCAGCAGAGCCAGGCCGGGAGCAGGAGCGCTGGGATTGGATGCCTCCCCCCCTGGGGCTTGCCTACCGGAGGGGCACCTACAAGATGGGGTCCTCAGGCACCAGGCCAAGTGGACAAGCACAGCTGCGATCACAGGGGGTGGGAGACGGGCCCACCCCAGCCCCAGACCTCTCAGCAACTCCTTGGACTGTTCTCCCATGTACAGCAGCCATCCCACTAGTTCCAGCTCTGCCACTGCTCTGCTGTGTGATATCTGCAAGTCCTTGCCCTCTCTGGGCCTCAGTTTCCCTACCTGTACGGCGGAGAGAGGCACTAAGAGGATTCCTGAAAGCTCTGTCCAACAGGTGGGCAGACTTTGTGTCAACCTAAACCACCCCAATCCCCACAACAGCCCTGTGAGAGTTGGGGTGGGAAGGTGGATCATACTGTCACCCAAAGTAGAGAGCTAAAGCCCCGCCCAGGGTCACTTTACTTAGTCGCCCCTTCCCAGGCCGTCCGGCCCTGCGAGCAGTCCAGCTCCCCCTAGCGGCAGGCGAAGCCCTCCACCCCCTAGGCCGGCCAGCGCCGCGCAGCCCCCATTGGTAGCCACCGCGGGTCTGGGCGGTGCACTGTGCTCCGATTGGCCAGCAACGCCGTCCATCCCGCACTCGCCATGGTGACCACGTTGGGTCCCCCGGGAAAGTTACAAATTCCGCCCCCGCCCGCCGCCCCCCTCCCGTCCGGCCCCGGCCCGCCGCATTCCGAAGGCGTTTCCCCCTCCCCCATCTCCCCGCAGCCCCTCCTCACCCCAGGCTTGGGGGGCCCAGGAGGTGGGGGAGTCCGGGGAGGGGGCTGGAAAGTTCTGCTCCGAGTTTGGGGGTTGCTGCGGGCGCCCCTACTGCTCCCTGCTCCTCCAGCACGCCCCCAGCTTAACCCCTTCCTTCCCGCGGAAGGCTGTCGGCCTGGAGCGAGTTCCCGGGCCGCGGTGGCTTCCTGCCCCCCGCACGGCCGCCCCCGCTCACCTCGGGCAGGGACCGGCGGGCTCCGGACGTCCGACCCGCCGCGGCTGGGTGGAGCGGGCACGGCGCTGGCTGCGGCCGCCGGAGGGCCGAGGGAGGGCCAGGGAGTCTCCTCCTCTCTCCCGGAGGGAGGGGAAGGAGGGCAGACGGCGGGGCGGCGGGGCCCCCGGCACGAGCGCGGTCTGCGGCCCCGCGGTGACCCGGCCGGCCGACTGCTGGGGTGGGGACACCCGCCGAATTTCGGGGCGAGGGCGCAGGCCGGGGCGGCGGGCTCTGCTGGAGAGCGGGCCGGACCCAGACGGAGGCCCCACCCCCGCGGAGGGGACGAGGGTGGGGGGACGGAAGGCAGAGTCGAGGGCCCCGCAGGGCTCGACTTTCCCGCCTCGGGTTTCCCGAGCGCCAGCGCCGCACGAGGCGCCGCGGGCCCGGGCTCAGCACGTGGTGCGCCTGCCGGGTCTTCGCTTTTGTTACCTGCATTCTCCCTGGTGCTGGCTCTGCCACCGAGGGACGCGGGCCCAGTCTGTGCCCGCACCGGGCCTCAGTTTCTCCTTTTGCACAGCAAAAGGGTTGTCAAAAGCGACTTCACGCCTCTTCAGAAGGTGGAGGGGGGACCTGGCCCTGCCAGCGGAGACTCTTCCCGCACCCCGACCCCCGTCCCCGCCCGGCAATGCCAGGGTGGTCGGCGGCCCGGCCAGTTACGGTAACCGCCCTCGTGTGTGCCCGGCCGTTTAGGGGCTTCCTCTCTTGGGGGTAGGGTGTCTGCGGTCTTGGTGGAGAAGGGAGAGCAGGCTTTGGGAGGACCTCTCCCCACCGCATCCTGTGCCCTGTAAGGCCGCCTGAAGTGAATCTACTTTAAAAGAGGACCAACAATTCACAAAGGTGGAGGGAACCCGGATGGATTGGGATTTTACGTAGAAAAAGAAACTAAAAATTATCACGACAAATTAGTTTTATCCCATGATTAACACTATTTAGATTATGATCGCAACCATGCATGCCTTAGAATGAACGAAGAATGAATCAAATGTTAGTATTTGAAGACTTTTTTTTTTTCTCCCAGAGTATGTAGCATCCTTTTCTTCTGAATCGGTTTTTTGCAAATATTTTGCAAACCCGAGGGTCACTCTGAATGCTTTGATAGTCCACCGATTCTCTTGGGAAAGTCTCGCTCGCTCCCCTAGCAGATGTTCTCTTTCTCTGTGGTTAGCGGCGGCTCCATTTCTCCTGCGTTGCTTCCAGCAACTTCGCGAAATACCACACTTTTTGCAAGATTTGCAGTTTCACTTGTGGATTGATTTGCTCTGTGTGGTTGAACGTTGACAGCATGTGATAACAAGCTAGAGACAGATTTTGGAGGTGAAGTGTGGGGCTGAGTACTCAGGACGAGGACATCCCCATTTTAAAGCCGGGGAAATGAAGGCTCAGGATCCACAGCCAGTAAGTGACAGCCTTGGACCAGGAGCCCAGAGCTCTTGCCTGGAGTTTTTGGAGGTGGGGTTAGGGCTGGCGAAGGTGGCGGAGGCTGAGTTGATGGTGTACCTAACTCCAGCTATGACATCATCACTGATTGGGCCCTCTGTCCTAAAGGAGGAAGTGATAAATACTTCCTGGGGGTGTTTCTTGCAGAGAAGGGGAGCCACCCGCTCACTGGCCATAGGCTTGGCAGCTTGCAGGAGTTATCTCAGTTCTACAGCCACAGGATGGGCTAAATGTTTTGTTTTGGCTTTTGTTTTTTAGAGACAAGGTCTCACTGTGTTACCCAGGCTGGAGTGCAGTGGTCCGATCATAATTCACTGCAGCCTTGAACTCCAGGGCTCATGCGATCCTCCCATCTCAGCCTCCCAAAGTGCTGGGATTATAGGTGTGAGCCACCGCACCTGGTCTGGGCTGGGCGTTATTACCACCATTCAGAGTGAGGAAAGTGAAGATCAGAAGTCAAGTGACTGGCTCAGGTTCATGCTGGGAGGTCTCAGACCCCAGATCTCTCAGTTTTACCACTGTCACCTCTGTTCCTAAAACTACACCTCCTGGCACCTCTCTGAATGCCATGCTGATCTGGCGTCAGCCTCCCCAGTGGCCCTGGCCGGGCTTCTCTCCCCAGAAGCCCCAGGAAAGTGGGGTTTTTGACGGAGTTTGTGTCAGTATTTCCCACACCCGAGCAGTTCTCTCTCCTGTACCACTGCCACTACTGTTTGCCACCAACACAGAGCACTGGTGCCCTTATTACTTAGCATTTTTCTTTAAATCATTTCACTTTCTAGAACATGAATGTATTTTAAGGGACTATTACATATTAATAGGCTAAACAGAAAATCTGTATCGCTTGCCACCTTAAGAAGAAAATAAAATTAATACGCAAATGAAACAATGTTATTAACATCTAGCTAGAAATGTTCTCTGTTAAAAAGGGACATAATTTGTACACCCGTGTTCATAGTAGCGTTATTCACAATAGCCAAGAGGTGGAAGCAGCCCAAGTATCCATCGCCTGATGATTGGATACACAAAATGTGGTGTGTACATACGGTGTACTGTTATTCAACCTCACAAAGGAAGGAAATTCTGACACATACTACAACATGCATGAACCTTGAAGACATCATGCTTAATGGAATAAGCCAGTCACAAAAGGCACATACTGTATGTGATTCAAGTATTATATGAGGCATCTAGAATAGTCAAATTCATAGAACCAGGCGGTAGAACCGTGGCTGCCAGGAGCTGGGGGTGGAGGGAAGGGGAAGTTTTGTTTAATCAGTACGGAGTCTCACTTTGGGGAGATGGGAAAGGTTTTGGAGATAGGTGGTGGTGATATTTGCACAATAATGTGAATGTACTTAATGCCACTCAACTGTACACTTAAAAATGGTTAAAACAGTAAATTTATTATATATATTTTACCACACTAAGGAAACTAGAAAATTACCTTGTTTTTGATGTCTAATAAAAAGATAATGGAAAAAAAAAAGGGGGGAGACATAAGTCAGTGTTAGGCAGGGGCTAAAACAATTTAGCTCTAAACCGAGGCTTCTGCTGGACACAACCAAGGTTGAGAAAGACTTGAAAAGTGACTTTTTCGTGGTGTGATTCAGTTTATCTGAAGTCCTGTTGGGGCCCACTTACAGTCCTCTTGTGGCTCAGCAGGGTGAGCAGCCCCCACAAGGAGAGACACCCCACCCTGGCTGGTGTGCAGCCCTCCTCCCTGGGGTCTGGATTGCGAGGGGTTAGACTGTGCAGGCACTAGGGAGCCACTACCGGCTTTTGAGCAGGGGAGTGTCTTGGCAGTGGGTTCCAGGATCTGGAGTGCAGAGCTGGATAACTGGCATCCCCAACTGAGGCAGGGCACCGTGAGGGGCTGTGGGCTGGGCAGGGTCTCCTCCTGTGTCCTGAGAGCAGCCACTTGGGCTCACATGCAGCATGAGGAAGGAGGTAGCTGGCCAGGCAACATGAGAGGTGGCCAGGAGACCTCAGTAAGGAAGAGACTGGAGGTCAAGGGCTGGGTCATGGCCAAAGAAAACAAGTGTAAAGAAGCGCAAGTCACCCAGTGGGAGTGTGGCCAGGGAGTCAGGACGCAGGTGCACCGGCGTCTCTGCAAAGCCTTCCCGCTGCAGTTGGGGCGGGGGGCCGGCTGCTCTCCAAGGAACAGTTCTCCTCCCGCCTCCTGCAGAGGCCACCTGTGCTACCTGCGGGCTGTGCTTGGGCCGATGCTGGAAAGGCCCCGGGTAAGGACAGAGAGGAGGGAACCGTGTTAGGACCTGTCTGGCTTCCCCCTTTTGCTGCGTCCCCATCTTACCCCCAGGGGTAGCAGAGCACACTCTTGAGTTGCAGTTTCCCCGGGGAATCTGGATGGGGCCAGGCAAGAGAGGCACCCTGGCTCCCCGCTACCAACACACGCAAGCGCGCGCTTACACACACACACACACACACACACGCGCGCGCGCGCCCACAGAGAGTCACCCTCCCCCTCTCCTTCAGGAATCTGTGAGGGTGTGGCTGGCACAGGACAGGCTGACCCAGACCCCTGGCTCAAGGAGAAGCTGGCCCGCTTTCCAGCCCCACTGTTCTGGCCATGTTTTCTGAACTCAGCTGCCAGGGAGGCCCTTTCCCAGAGACGGCCCCGCCACTGGGTAACTTGGGGCCAGGCCCTGGTCCTCTCTGGACTTCAGGCTCCTCATCTGTGAAACATGACAGCTTCACAGAGCACTTCCAGTGACTTTGCCAGCCTTTTATAAGTACCCCACGAGGTGGTACTGTCACTATCTCCATTTCACTAAGGGGAAATAGGTTCAGAGAGTGCAAGTTACTTGCCCCAAGTCACCCCACCCAGTAAGTGGCGGGCTTGGGACTTGAACCCAGGCAGTCTGACCCAGCCCTTGCCTAAGGTCCCATTGATCGTCAGGTCACGTGGGGACCATTCTCCCTTTTCTACAGAAGGGGAAACTGAGGCCCAGAGAGGTGTATATCTTGCCCAAGGGTGCAGAGCTGAGGTGGGTCTTGAACCCTATATTACATGGTGCCACATTGCTCAGTCCTCAAGCACCTCTACAGAGGTGCAGCTGCCCCAAGAAGGGCTGCAGGCCCCGGGGAGATAAGATCAAGGGGTGACCTGGGCCTTCAGCTCAGGAAGCAAAGAGGCCGCGGCGAAAGAAGTGGCGTGAGGGCGTGGTGTGTGGGCTCGGGGTGAAGGGAGCAGAGAGAAGTGAATTGGCGCGTGGGTGTGGGGTGAAGAGAGAGGCCGTCTGCAACCTGGTGCCTCCTGACTTCCCCTTCTTCCTGCAGAAGCAGCGGGACTGCAGCCGAGACAGCAGCTGAGACGGCCGTGGCCAGTTCGCACGCAGGTCAGCCTCCTCTGGGCCCCTCCTGCCTCCCCCGCTGCCCCCCAGCTCTCTGTTCTTATCCACAGGCCCCCCAGTGGGCACTAGGCAAGCCGCTGCCCAGTCGGGCACAGGCCTCGTGACATCCCGGAGCAGCAAGCTGGGGACCTACCGTCACTCCCTTTCTGAGTGGCAACTCCAAATCTGGGGGAACAGAGCAATCTATGTTTTTGGAAGAAGAGGCAATTTAAATTAAGGAGTGATTAGGCATTGGTTCCAAATCTTAGCTCCCCTATGTGTCCTGGAGCAAGTTACTGGATGTTTCTTTTTTGGACTTCAGTTTTCTCATCTGTAAAATGGGCCTAGTGCAGTAACCTGCACCTTGGGTGACTGTCAGATGCTCAGTATGGGGCCTGGCACAGGGTTTGTGCTTGGCAGACTGGAACTGGTGCATTTCTTCTCAGAGCAACCTGGACTGGAGCCTGGGGACAGCGTGTCTCAGGGAAATGGCCCTGGTTCTGGCTTGGTCACAGACTCCCTGTTGGGCTTTGGCGTGGCCTCCCATTCTCCACCTGTGAAATGGGGCTAATAATAGCATCTCCTGGGGCTTGTTTGCAGAGATCGCAGATTCATTCCTCACCCAGGCCAGGGGGAATCCAAGGGTGGGGGCTCCAGGCTGTGGTTGGCAGAGGCAGCTGTCTGGTGGGTGCAGGTGGGGCCGTGTGCAGAAGTATGGCTGGCTCAGCAGGCCCTGGTGCTGCTGGGGAGAGGGGGCTTTGGAGGGCACGATCAGCTTCAGGGAGGAAGGCCAGGGTTCCCAAGCCTCCACTCAGATGTATTCCTGGCTGAGGACTTTGGTCAGAGCCCCAGGAGTGTGGGTCATGGAAATGGTTGTTTGAGTCTCTTTCTCTGGGAAATAGGTCTCCTCGGCCTCATTTTACAGATGAGAAAACCCGAGGCACAGAGAGGTCAAGGTCCTTGCCCAATGTCACACAGCCCAGGCACCAAATACTGGACCTGGTTATCAAATTCCCACCATCCAAAGGCTCTGTCCTGTGCTCCACATGTCTCTTCCTCTCTCTGTTGGCCTAAACGGGGTCTTCCTTGCCCACACAGCCGCTCAGCTACCCAACCGTCTTTGGGAGGCTGCTTTGTACAGGGGGTTGAGCACTGGACTTGGAGTCTGGAGCCCCGGGTTTGAGCCCCAGCTTGGTCACTGACCTGCTGTAGACCCCCAAGCAAACTCCTCTTGTGTGGTCCTCAGTTTCCCCATCGTCAACTGGAACCATCTTGGTCGTCAGGTGAGGGACTTCTGTTTGCCAGAGGGCCCTCATGGCGAACTGTGGGGTGGGGAACGAGCTCGCCGAGGGTGTGGGGCGATGGTGTGTGGTGACTTCTCCGAAGGGTGGGGGCCGGGGCAGGATGCAAGCAGAAGTGAAGATCGTGGTTTGCTCCTGGGAAAGAGGGTGGAAACCACAGTTTCTATCTGAGGTGTTGGGGGGAGGTGTCACTTCTGCTTTGGCCTCGATTTCCCCAGTTGTGGGGTGGGGTCGAGCTCTTCTTTGCTTGGTGTCTGCCTGCCAGCAGCATATGGCTAAGGGCCCGAGGATCCGGCCTTAGGGGCCAGACCCCGGAGGTTAAATCCATCTGTCTGTCTGGGCCTCAGTTTCCCCATCAGTACAGTAAAAGGGTGGACAAGTTGGCCTGAGGTCCTGTCTGCACTATCAGGTCCTCCACCACGGGGCCCCAGTTTGCTCACCTAAAATATTTCAAATTGTTTCACTCGGCACCTCCTTTTGTTTTCTTAAACCTTTTCCCTGATTTCTTCTCTGAGGTTCTGAGAGGGTAAGTGAACCGCCCAAAGTAACACAGCCAAATAAATAAGAATCCAGCACTCTGCAACTCCGGAGTCTCTGTTTCTCTATTAAAATAAACATATATATTAAAAAATAGCGCTCGGAAATAATGAGTGACCACCTGGGGAAAATATAAAATTGGATCTGTATCTCACACTGTACTCCAGGATCGGTGCTCGTGGACGGGAGAGTCCAATGTGAAAAATGAAACCATAAAAGTACTAGAAGATTACATGTCATGAGTCGTAAATTTTTTTAAAAAGTACTACAAGAAACATAGGAGAATTTCTTCATAACATTGGCGTAAAAAAGGCTTTTCTATCGACAATGCAAAATCCAGAAGCCAAAAGATAAAATACTGATACATTTTATTACATAAAATTATTGAAAAAGATACTTCCACATGGCCAAAAAAAAAAAAAAAAGGCCATATGTAATGTTAAAAGGCAAATGAAAAGCCAGGGAAACTATTTGCAACTCCTATAATAGACAAAGAGTTAATGTCCCTATTATGTAAAAAGTTTCTAGAAATTGATAAGGAGAAGTCTAACCCAATATAAAAATGGGCAAATGGTGAATGTTCACACCTGAGAAATAATGTCAGGACAGCTGTTTGTAAGAGCAAATGACAACACAAATGGCTATCACCAGGGGACTGGTTATCCCTACAACGTTAGAATATGCAGTTGAAAAAATGGAAGCTCTCCAAGATGTATTTTCAAGTGAAAAAGCAAAGTGTAGAACAGTATATAGAGAGTGCTACTTTTTGCATAAACTGGGGGAAATCTTATGTGCTTATATTTGCATGAAGAAACTCTGGAACCTTCCTAGCACACCAGTAATGTTGGTTTCCTGGGGATGTCTGACTGGGAACTGAGTGGTCGAAAGGCACAGTTTATACCCTTTTGTATTTATTTATTGTTTATATGTGAAAGATGCAAATTTCTAAACTATACAAAGAGTAAATAAAAGTTGACAAATACATAGCGATAACACAACTGCCTATAGCCGGGTGTGCGTCTTCCAGATTTTGCATATATAAAACATATGATTTTTTGCAAGGACCGGATTACACATTGTTTTGCAACATGCTTTTTGTCTTTCGTACGCAAATGTCACTATTATTTTTCCCATCTCGATAAATAGTCATTGGGAGCATTTTAAAAAAATCCTAGGCACTAGAAAAATTTGCTTTTCTTTTGTGAAGGTAATACATGTTTGTTGTAGAAAATTTAAACAATATAGAAAATATAAAGAAAGAAGTAAAGAAAAACTCTCCCCTCAAAAAAAATTATTAACATTTTGGTGACCTTTCTTCTAGATATGCTGATGTGCTCAAATGTGCATACAAACAGAATTTCCCAACAATGTGCTTACATTATGTGTGTTATTTTCAACCAGCTCTTTCTACCCAATGATACGCTGCGCTTCTCTTTTACATGGCTACATACACATAATTTTTAATAGCGAAATGGCAATCCATTGTATTGTATTTTTTAACTTTGATTTTTGAAAAACTTTACAGGCGTTGCAGAAAATAGTTCAGAAAGGTTCCACATCCCCTTCATTCTATATTCTCCAATAGTAACATCTTGTATACCTACAGTTCAATATCGAAACCAGGAAATTGGCTTGGGTACAATTCACAGACCTTGTTCAGATTTCACCTGTTTTAGATGCACTCATTTACATGTGCTGGTTGGATGGTGAGTGTATTTTAACTTTATAAGAAACTGTCAAACTGGTTTTTCTATGCAATTTTATCATATGCGCAGATTCCTGTCCCATCACAAGGAGCCCTGTACTAGCCCTTTAAAGACACACACTCCCCGTCCCTAAACCTTTGCAACCACTCATCTGTTCTCCACCTCTATAATGTTGTCATTTCAAGAATGTTATATACATTGAATCATACCGCATGCGACATTTCGAGATTGGCTTCCCCCCGCCCCCAGTATAATTCCCTTAAGATCCATCCAAGTTGTGTGTATCACTGTTTTTTAGGAAATTTATTTTTGTATTGCTGAGTTACATTTCATGGCGTGGACGTATCACAGTCTCACCATTCGCCCACTGAAGGGATGATGAGGTCGTTCCCAGCCAGAGGCCATTACGAATAAAGCTGCTGTGAATGTTTGTATACAGGTTTTTGGTGTGATCACGAGGTTTTATTTCTCTGGGACAAAAGTCCACCAGTGTGATTACTGGGTCATGTGGTAGGTACGTGTTTAGTTTTGTAAGAAACTGCCAAACCATTTTCCAAGAGTGGCATTGAACTGTAATTTATGTAACTATTCCTCTGTTGATAGACATTTACGTAGATTTCAATTTTTCTTTATTAGCAACTGTATTATAAATATTTTTGTATGTATATATTCCTAGCTTGCCCTATTATTTCCATAGGATGACTTCATAAAAATGAGTTTCTTGGGTCAAAGGATATTCAGAACATAAAGTTCAAGTGTGTCCCCAAAGGATCCCCTTGGAGGTTAGGCTCTTGACTCTGGGATGGGGAGAGGAGAGACGTGCCCGTCTTCACAGACCCTCCCTGGGTGCTGTCATATTTCAGAACTTTGCAAACCCAGTGGTGTTGCGCTCTTAACTACTTCCCGCTCTGCCAGGACCATCAAACAGGTGTTTTGAGTTTTGTGGTTCTCCCTCTTCGAAGCACTGCGAGGTTTTGGTGACTTTCTTCCTCGCAAGAGGAGGAGGATTAACTCTCTTGCCTTCCCCTCCTCGTTCTGTTTCTTCCTCTCCATCTTCTCAGTATGTTTTTCAGTTTGATTTTCTGAAGTCTGGTTTCTGGAAGTGTACATACAATAAAACTCACCCTTTCGGAGAGTAGTTGATGAGTTTTGGCAAATGTGTACAGTCCTGTATACACGTGTATGTCACGGTCAACACACAGAGCATTTCTATCGCCCTGAAAAGCTGCCCGTGACGTTTTGTGGTCAGTATCTTTTCCCCGCTCCCTGGCAACAACTGCTCTGTCCTCTGATCCTACAGTTGTGACTTTTCTAGATGGTTATGTAAGTGGAATCGGAAAGTACTGTACATAGTGTTTTTGTGTCTGGCTTCTTGCATTTGGCATAACAACTTTGAGATCAATCATGCCTTGTCTATTTCAGCAGTTCATTTCTTTTAATTGCCGGATAGTATTCCGTTGTATGGATGTGCCAAAGTTTACTTTCACCATTGATGGATATTTGTGTTGTTTCCAGTTTGGGGCTATTGTGAGTAAAGCTGCTATGAACATTTGCATATGGAGATCTTTGTGAGGATAGATGTTTTCGTTTTTCTTGGGTAAATACCTAGAAGTGGAGCTGCTGGTTGTAGGTTAAGTGTATCTTTATAAGAAACTGCCAGACTGTTTTCAAAGTGGCATTTTGCATTCCCTCCAGAAATATCTGAGAGTTCCAGCTATTCTGCGTCCTCAGCGACTCTTGGTATTACCAGTCATTTTAATTTTAGGCATTCTAGATGATGTGTAGTGATATCTTATTGTGGTTTTCATTTGCATTTTCTTAATGACTAATAATATTGCTATTTGCCGTCTATATATCTTCTTTGGTGTGGTAACTGTTCAAAACTTTTACCATTTTTGTTGACTTGTGTGTCCTCTTATTAGTTGTAAGAGTTCTTTATATAGTCCAGATGCAAGTTTTGTTAAAAATCAGATATACGTTTGCAAATGTTTCCTCCTAGTCTGTGGCTTGTCTTCTGGTTGTCCCAACCGTGACCTTCAAATAGCAGAAGTTTTAAATTTTGATGAAATACAATTTAGCAAATTTTTTTCTTCTATGAATTGTGCTTTTGGTGTTGCTTATAAGAAAGCTTTGCTTAACCCAAAGTCAGAAAGATTCTCTTTGTTTTCTTCAAGGCGTTTAACAGGCACATCTCAGAGATATCGTAGGTTCAGTTCCAGATCACCGCAATAAGGCAAATGTCGCAATAAAGGGAGTCGCACAAATTTTTTGGTTTCCCAGTGCAGATAAAAGTTATGTTTTAAAAAAAAAAAGTTACGTTTACACTATGCAAAAGCACTATGTCTAAAAAATGTACATACCTTAATTAAAAAATACTTTATCGATGAAAATGCTAACGATCCCCTGAACCTTGAACAAGTCACGATCTTTTTGCTGGTGGAGGGTCTTGCCTCCACCAACGACGGATATTGGTGACGGTTGCTGAAAGTTGGCGTGGCTGTGGCAACGTTTTGTTTTTTTTTTTGAGACAGAGTCTCACTGTGTTGCCCAGGCTAGAGTGCCGTGGCGTCAGCCTAGCTCACAGCAACCTCAGACTCCTGGGCTCAAGCGATCCTTCTGCCTCAGCCTCCCGAGTAACTGGGACTACAGGCATGCGCCACCATGCCTGGCTAATTTTTTCTATATATTTTTAGTTGTCCGATTAATTTCTTTCTAATTTTAGTAGAGATGGGGTCTCGCTCTTTCTCAGGCTGGTTTCGAACTCCTGAGCTCAAACAGTCCGCCCGCCTCGGCCTCCCAGAGAGCTAGGATTACAGGCGTGAGCCACCGCGCCCGGCCTGTGGCAACGTTTTAAAAGAAGATGACAATGATGTTCGCCATGTTGATCGACTCTTCTTTTCATGAAAAATTTCTCTGTAGCATGCGATGCTGCGTGATAGCATTTTATGCACAGTAGAACATCTTGCAACATTGAAGTCAACCCTCTCAAACCCTGTTGCTGCTTTATCAACTAAATGTATGTGATATTCTAAATCGTTTGTTGTCATTTCCATGATGTTCACAGCATGTTCACCAGGAGTAGATTCCATCTGAAAAAAGCACTGTCTTTGCTCAGCCATAAGCAGCAACTCCTCGTCCGTTCAAGTTTTATCGTGAGACTGCAGCAACTCGGTCGAATCTTCAGGCTCCACTTCTGATTCTAGTTCTCTTGCTGTTCCCACCACATCTGCAGTGACTTCCTCCACTGAAGCCTTGAACCCCTCAAAGTTATCCATGAGGGTTGCAATCAATTTCTTCCAAACCCCTCTTAATGTTGACATTTTGACCTCCTCCCAGGAATCATGAATTTTCATTTTTTCTTTTTTTTGACACAGAGTCTCACTCTTTTGCTCTTTTGCCCCGGCTAGAGTGCTGTGGCATCAGCCTAACTCACGGCAACCTCAGACTCCTGGGCTCAAGCGATCTTCCTGCCTCAGCCTCCCGAGTAGCTGGGACTACAGGCATGAGCCACCATGCCCAGCTAATTTTTTCTATATATTTTTAGTTGTCCAATTAATTTCTTTCTATTTTTAGTAGAGACGGGGTCTCGCTCTTGCTTAGGCTGGTCTTGAACTCCTGAGCTCAAACAATCCGCCCGCCTCGGCCTCCCAGAGTGCTAGGATTACAGGCATGAGCCACGCGCCTGGCCCCGTGAATGTTCTTAATGGCATCTAGAATGGTGAATCCTTTCCAGAAGGTATTAATTTACTTTGCTGAGATCCACCAGAGGAATCTCTGTCTATGGCAGCCATGGCCTTATGAAATGTATTTCTTAAATAATAAGAATTGAAAGTCAAAACGCCTCCTTGATTCATGGGCTGCAGAATGGCTGTTGTATTAGCAGGAGTGAGAACAACATTAATCTCCTTGTGCGTATCCATCAGACAGAGCTCTTGGGTGACCAGGGACGTTGTCGATGAGCAGTAATACTTTGAAAGGAATCTTTTTTTCTGAAGAGTAAGTCTCGGCTGGGCACAGTGGCTCACGCCTGTAATCCTAGCACTCCGGGAGGCTGAGGCAGGAGGATCGCTCGAGATCAGGAGTTCGAGACTAGCCTGAGCAAGAGCGAGACTCCCGTCTCTACTAAAAATAGAAAGAAATTAGCTGGACAACTAAAATATATATAGAAAAAATTAGCCGGGCATGGTGGCACATGCCTGTCGTCCCAGCTACTCGGGAGGCTGAGGCAGGAGGATCGCTTGAGCCCAGGAGTTTGAGGTTGCTGTGAGCTAGGCTGACGCCGTGGCACTCTAGCCCAGGCAACAGAGCGAGACTGTCTCCAAAAAAAAAAAAAGTAAGTCTATCTCAACAGTGAGCTTAGAATATTCAGTAAACCAGGCTGTAAATATTAATAGATTGAGGTTTTCTTTTTCCACTTACAGAGCACAGGCAGAGTAGATGTAACATAATCCTTTCTTTTTTTTTTTAAGACAGAATCTTGCTCTGTCACCTGGCTAGAGTGCCGTGGCATAAGGCTAGCTCACAGCAACCTCAAACTCCTGGGCTCAAGCGATCCTCCTGCCTGAGCCTCTCAAGTAGCAGGGACTTACACGGGTGCACCACCATGCCTGGCTAATTTTTTCTATTTTTTTTTTTTTTGTTTTGTTTTTGTTTAGTAGAGATGTGGTCTCGCTCTTGCTCAGGCTGGTCTCGAACTCCCGAGCTCAAGCGATCCTCTGGCCTTGGCCTCCCAGAGTGCAAGGATTATACACGTGAGCTACCATGCCCAGCTAATTTTTTCTATATATTTTTAGTTGTCCAGATAATTTCTTTCTATTTTTTTTAGTAGAGATGTGGTCTCGCTCTTGCTCAGGCTGGTCTCGAACTCCTGAGCTCAAATGATCCGCATGCCTCAGCCTCCCAGAGTGCTAGGATTACAGGCGTGAGCCCCGGTGCCCAGCCCCACATGAGGTTTTTATTTTCCACTTTTTCTTCTTCCTGATGACCTATGCCAAGGAATTCAATATCCTTCAACCCAAGGCTAAGGAAATCCTCCCCCTCATCTCTACCCCCACCCCCACCCCTTATTGGTCAGGAAAGCGACAAAAGGGCCTTTGTCACACTGGCTTTACCCATTCACTGATAAGACACTGGACGAATTGGACCCCAGGTAGTTATTCTGTAAACCAGCAGGGTGAAGAGAAATTTGCTGGCAGTCTGCTTTGTTTATCTGTTCCTGAGAATGTTCCAAAGTATAGCCGGCTAGTTCCTGTAGTCTGTGTCTAAGCAGGATAATCTTAATTGCTTTACCAACTATTTTTCTTTTCCCTAAGGTAATCACACCCTACATTAAACTCAGAACTTACAGCTCTGTCAGTTTGGATAGGCAAAATCTAACGTGAAGTGAGGAAACAGGCACGGTAATACATTAAACTGCCCAGGCTTGCAAAAGATGGACCAACACCATAGCTGGAAGTCGTGGGAACATAATGGGGTAAGATTTACCCTGCCCCTAACTCCAACAATTAATCATCGGCAGCAAATAAATTATAAATGTTATTTTAATGAGTCTTCTCACTTTACCTCAAATACAAGAACTTGTACATAAACATGAAAGATACACTTTAAAGTATATTTCGTAAGCGTCATATTTTACTGAAGTATAATATGGTATATTTGGAATTTCCTTGAGTATCGTGACAGTTCAATTATCCAACATAATCATTCCATTCAGAATGAGGCTTTTTGTCATGTCCAAAAATCAAATCTATCCTCAACAACCAAAAATAATTTACTATTATTGGAGTAGTCAAAGAAATATGTTGCAAGTTTGGAAAGTGGTTTCAGTTGTTCCAAAGCTATTCTGAGCAAAACAGTGCCAAAAAAACCGAATACATATGATCTCAGGACAACAGCTCTAAAGGCGCCTTGGCTTACTTGAACATCTAAGCCTTGGTCTGTTTGTCTAAAAGGGGCTTTATTACTGCACCACTGGGAAGAGAATTGTGGCTTCCAAATAATCTCAACACAAGCACACACACAGGAACCTCACCACCTTCAGGACGGGTTATGGTTTCCAAAGTGCCCACTTACACCCACGTTCCTTTTTCAAAGGGAAGGGGCCTTTCCATATGTTAAGACGTGTATGTAAAATTGTCATTGTTTCTCTGTAAGATTCGCTCTTTGCTGCAACTCCACGAAGCACTCCTTCCTTCTTCCTTTGGTCAAATTTTCTAATACCCTAAGTACAAGTGAAAAAAACTGCAAATGTTTCCGACTTAGCCATTAACCAACTCATTTCTCCACACTTCTTTCGTCCCTTCCCTGGAAGACGCTAGCATACTGATGACTCTCATTTGTAAAGTTCAGTCTGTTTCACTCCCAGTGTCACTCTAGACTGCATATCAAACATTTCTACTGAGCACTCTTGGCTACCATGAGATAGTGAAACCAAGAATTGCATAAAATGCAACTTCTTACCACAAAGAACACTAACAACGTGTTGTTTCTATGTCTCACTTGTCTGAGATGACCACGGACACAGAGGAGAGATCACAAGAGGATAACGCTGTTAATAGTGAATGCTTCTTTGCCATGACAACGGGCTGTGAATTTATGCTGATTAAAACATGTTAAGGGAAGTCTGAACTAAAAGCAGGAATTTCAAAGTATAGACAGGAACCCCAAAGGTCTTTTTAATTTTAGGTGAGGTCCAGTGAGGAGAAAGTAATATTAAGTAGGGACTCACTGAGATCTAAGGACATCAGAGAGGAATCACAATTATTTTGTGAAGATCCAGAAAAGATGGAAATGTATAAAAATTGTGTATAGTACTTATTAATTCACTTCAAGTATTTTAGAGACTACATATGCTAGTGACATAGATGGTCAAAACCCACTTATTCATTAAACAAAAATTCATCAGGCCCTACTACAGGTCTGGCACCGTTGTGTGTGCTGGCACAGCAAGGAGCTTATGCTCCAAGGGGGATGTGGAGAGGGAGATGTTATAACCAAAGGGAAATAGCACGGTTGTCCTTCTGCCATATACACACTCACCCACACATACAAACCACAGAAATGAAAGACTCTGGTTGGAGAACATAAGGGGGGACAATAACAACACCTGCCTCAGACGGCAGGTGGGGACGACTGGACGAGGGAATTCACCTGTAGCCCTCAGAGGCACAGACCAGCCTGCAACATCAGCAGTTCCTACTACTTTCTCTCTCCCCTACTTCCTAACACTATGATAAAATAAAAAAGAATATTTGATAGCCTCAGGAAATGTGCTGTAAAAACATTCAGTCTTACTAGGTCAATCATATGATTAAGAAATGTATTTAAAAAGATTATCTCCCCCCCTTTTTTTGGAGACAGGGTCTTGATCTGTTGCCCAGGCAGGAGTGCAGTATTGTGATCATAGCTCACTGTAACCTTGAACCCTTGGGCTCAAGGCTGAAATGATCCTCCCACTTCGGCCTCTCAAAGTGCTGGGATTACAAGCGTGGGCCACTACACCTGGCCTATGCATTTTTTTATAGAGACAGGGTTGTACTGTCACCAGGATGGAGTGCAGTGGCACAATCGCTGCTCACTGTAACCTCAAACTCCTGGGCTCAAGCAATCTCCCACCTCATCCTCCATAATAGATGGGACTACAGGCACCTGCCACCACACCCGGCTAATAAAAAAAAATTTTTTTTGTAGAGACTCGGTCTCACTATGTTACTTAGGCTGGTCTTGAACTCCTGGGTTCAAGTGATCCTCCCACCTTGCCCTCCCAAAGTGCTGAGATTATAGGTAATGAGCCACTCCACCTGGCCTCACTTTCATGAGGCATCAAAGCCTCAACTTTCCCAATTCTTCATCAAAATGAAAAACTTACTAATTCCCTGGCTCTCCAATAGCTGTACTTTAGTGGTCTATAAACAGCAGAAATCATAAACTCCTTGGTCATTAATGTCACCCATGTTGTGTGGATAATCTAACAAAATGAGGTCTCTGCCATGAGGAGGTCATAACCTTAGTTCCTCCCCTGGCTCAGGGATGATCCCTAAAGACAGGTAACAGAACACGGGTGCCAGGAGCACAGCTTGTGTGTGCCAGCATGAGGACCACCCTCGAATGGTCACACACCAACTGGGTAAAGTCTTTTCCTACAGAAGAGCTGAAAGTCAGGGCTCAAATTCCAGGTTACAAGGCAGACCAATGAATTAGTGTTAACAAGATTTCTCAAAAATAAACAACGTGGCCAGGCGCGGTGGCTCACGCCTGTAATCCTAGCTCTCTGGGAAGCCGGGGCGGGTGCATTGTTTGAGCTCAGGAGTTTGAGACCAGCCTGAGCAAGAGGGAGACCCCTGTCTCTACTAAAAATAGAAAGAAATTAATTGGACAACTAAAAACATATAGAAAAAACTAGCCGGGCATGGTGGTGCATGCCTGTAGTCCCAGCTACTCGGGAGGTTGAGGCAGGAGGATCGCTTGAGCTCAGGAGTTTGAGGTTGCTGTGAGCTAGGATGACGCCATGGCACTCTAGCCCAGGCAACACAGTGAGACTCTGTCTCAAAAAAAAAAAACAGCGGACACACATCCTTTTGCTATCACAAATTCAGTTAGGGTAGTAAAGAGACTTTATTTACCAACCATTATTCCTTGGGAATGATACACCCATATTTCCTGTAGGGTCAGTGACTAAAGTTAGCCCACTATGGCTACAAAGGCTGAGATTCTGCTCTTTTCCACCCCTGAATGAACCAGCAGAGAGCTCTTTATAGTCTAAGGTGGCCAAGCCCAGGACCAAGGGTCACATGTGGCTCTCTGCTATGCCCTAAGGAACTCAAGAACGCAGAAAATATAGTGAAGACAATGCAACCTTACCATTCGCTACCAACAAAAACTAGCATCCGCATTCTACCACTAGGCAAGCCCCTTTGGTCCTCACTTCTAAGATGCAGTGTCAAACAAAACCACTGGGCAAAAAGACTCCAGTCACCAGGAGGAAAACAATACAAAATGAAACCTGCTGCAGGAAATGTGAATAAGAATATCCTCATACATCTCAGTACTACACGCACGGATCCAACCACCTAGTAACTCCATTTCTGGGGAATCTTCCTACAGATAGACCTGAAACATGGACAACATGACATACATGTCCACTGCAGCGCCACGGGGTTAGCACAAGTCTAGAAAGAAACTAATATGCCACTGGTATAGCCACACCGTATATTATGCAGCAGCAAAAAGCCAAGATGAGAACACAGCGGCACTCCTGGTATATTCCTTTCAAAAATGCACAACCCATAAGCCTTTGGAAGAATCAAAAAGAAGAAGAAAAGAAAAAAAATGCACAAGCTCAATCTCATCATAGTTAAATATCTGACAAACCCAAACCGAGGAACATCTGACAAAGTAACTGCAAAAATGTCAGTCTTAAAAAAAAGGCCTTCAAAAGTGTCAATGTTTTGAAAGTCAAGGAAAGACTGAAGAACTATTCTAGACTGAAGATGACCGAACAAATACAACAATTGAATGGTATCTGAGATCCTGAACCAGCTCCTTCTGCTAGAAAGAACATCACTGGGCCACCTGGCAGAACTTGAACGGGGCCTGAGGATTCCATGAATATGTGTAAGCGCTAATGTCCCAGTTCTCCTGGTTATACCGCACTGTGGTTACATAAGAGAAAGTCCTTATTTGTAGGACTCATATACTAGAGTATTGCGGGTGGAGAGGCATCAGCTTGGCAACTTACTCTAAAATGCTTGCACCATACGTGCAAGTTTACCATAAGTTTGTGATTGTTTCAAACCAAGAATTTCTAAAAGATGAGGTAGCTCTTTATGTATTGATATATTGTTTTATTTTAAAAAGTTCAGCAGAGCACATTATAGACTTTTTTCATGTAAAAATTAAGAAAAACATATACATAAGTAGTTGCATGAATATGTGTAAAGTCTCTGGAAGAATAACTAAAAAACTGATAGTACCAGCTGCCTCCAGGGAAGAAAACCAGGTGGCTGGGGGCAGAGGTCAGAGTGAGACATCATTCCATGCCCTTTGAATCTTGAACCATGTAGATATTTATCATATAAGAAAAATTTAAATTAAAAAAATTAAAATTACCTGTATTTTGGTTTTGATGATCACTTTAATTATGGAGTGTAAATTTGCATATGCATATAAACAATATGGAGGAATAAATAACTGTTTAGTTATCTCAAAAGAATAGGAAGTGGAGAAGGAGAATTGGGGAACTTTTATTTTCTGACACGTGTTTGTTTTGTTTTTTTCTGATACACATTTCTATACTCCCTGCATCTTGTGACGAACATTTTTATAATCATAAAAAAATATTAAAAATAAAATACTCAGTATATACGAGCAATACTGCATAGGGGACTCTGTTATGTTTGCACATACACTACTCACTCCATGACCCTGTGGTCCTCAATCTCCTTCGGATCCAGTTTTCCTAATACTTTCAACAGGAGCTGAAAGTAGTTACCACACAGGATTTAAGGACTAAAAATGATACACATAAAGTGTCCAGCACACTGGTAGCATTCAAAGCCATTCTTATCACTAATACAGCCTCAGGAATCTAGATTGATCAACACGTGGAGGTTTGGATTTTCAAAGACACAAGGTCTAACTGCCCCACTCCCTATGAGGCAATGAGAGGAGATAACCCCACATGGAAGCGCATACCCAAGTAGGCCAGAATTCCCTGGGGTCAGCCCTCCTGTCCTAAGCGAAGGAGTGGCAATGTTATCTCAAATAGAGATGAGCTATAAACAGGCCACTGTACACAATAAAATGTGTGCACAAACCTGTCTTGATGGGTATGAACCAGGGGCAGTTATGGCACTTAACAAGACACTTTCAGCTGTGCTGAACAACAAGACGCTGGCCTAGGGTCAGCGCACACGACGGTAAGGAATATTGTCCTTGGGGCCGGGCGCGGTGGCTCACGCCTGTAATCCTAGCACTCTGGGAGGCCGAGGTGGGTGGATTGCTTAAGGTCAGAAGTTTGGGATCAGCCTGAGCAAGAGCGAGACCCCGTCTCTACTAAAAAATAGAAAGAAATGATCAGGACAACTAAAAAAATATATATCTAGAAAAAATTAGCTGGGCATGGTGGTGCATGCCTGTAGTCCCAGCTACTCGGGAGGCTGAGGCAGGAGGATCGCTTGAGCCCAGGAGTTTGAGGTTGCTGTGAGCTAGGCTGACGCCACAGCACTCTAGCCCACGCAACAGAGCCAGACTCTGTCTCAAAAAAAAAAAAAAAAAAAGCATAAGCATATTGTCCTTGGGAGTTTAGAGCTTGGGGAAGATGGTCACGTAAAAAGGTAACAGTGCATGTGACAAAGAGGGTAGGAATTCCAGAAGACTACAACTGTATTTTCTGAAACATTTAACATGTAAACAAACGGATAATTAAAAAAAAAAAACCCTGAATTGTTATTCATATGAAAAGATAATGAATTATCTCAATTAAGGTTTTTAGAAAAAAAGGATATACAAAGTCATCCTAACTCTTACCTGGGTATTGTCTGTATAATGAAAATATCTTGGCCACGAACAGATTCCTTTATTTCAACTCTTGTTTCTGAAAAATAAAAATGTCCTAAAGTTGTAAGAAAAGCACTTCGTGATGCAATAATTAGATAGCATTTGGAGGAAGTAAATAAGAATCTAAACCAATGCTTCACTTACTACAACAAAATAAATTCTTAAATAGATTTCAGTATGACATATATCAAAAATAGGCCAGGCACAGTGGCTCATGCCTATAAACCCAGCACTTTGGGAGGCTGAGAATGGAGGATTGCTTGAGGCCAAGAGTTTGAGACCTGGAACATAACAAGATCCCATCCCTAAAAAAATTTTAAAAATTAGTCAAGCGTGGGGGCACATGTCTGTAGTCCCAGCTACTCGGGAAGCTAAGGCAGGAGGATCACTTGAGCCCAGGAGTTCAAGGCTGCAGTCAACTATGATCGGGCCACTGCACTCTGGCCTGGGTGACAGAGCAAGACCCTGTCTCAGGGGGGAAAAAAAAAAGTCAAGCTGGCAGAAAATAACCCAAAACTAGAAAATGAAACTGACCAACAGGTGTACAAAAGTCTCAGGGATCCCACTCCACAAAAAACAACCCATCACCAAAATAAAGGTACAACCGAGATGCTTGGAGAAGAGTCTACAGCAAATAAAGAGACCAAAAGTTAACTTCCTTATTTTTCTTTCAACAGATGCTGAGGCCTCCCCTGTGCCAGGCCCTGTGCTGGGAGCCCCAGAGTGGAGAACCTTGACTGAGGGAGGAGACTCACCCAGGAGAGACGATACAACACCAAAGGCTGGCGTTTGCCCAACGTGCCAGAGACAGACCAGCTGTGACAAAGGAGAGAGAATAATGGGGCTGGGAGCAACGGCCTCACTGCAAGCCAGAACGTGTGATGAGGGAGGGGGCATGGAACATGGGAAGAGGCGGGGGCAGAGTGTGTCGAGCAGAGGGGCAGGCAGTTAGTCCACGTGGAAAGCAGAGTGAATGATGGGGAAGAGACAGACAGGAGGTCAGGGAGCCAAAAGGGGCCAGACCATGCAGGACTCTGGATTTTATTCTAGGTGTGACAGGAAAGCCACTAGAGGATTTGAGATTGGGAAGAGTTTGATCTACTTGTTCACTGGCTACCGTGTGAAGAAAACTGCGGCAGGGCAGGAGTAGCCCCAGGGAGGCTACGGCGGCTGCTTTTGAAGGGGTCCAGGAAGCAGCGAATGGCTAGCTGGACTGGGACGGCAGCAGGAGAGGCAGTGAGGGTCAGATCTAAGAAGCATTCCCATGCAAAGTCAGAGTGCACAGGACGTGGTGACTGAAGATGAAGCAGGTGAATGGGCAAAACCCGGACCCCACAGGCCCCACGTGATTGCTAGCGAGACTGGACTCCAGCCTGGAGGGAGCAGTAGGGAAGCAGCAGCAAGTAAAAGATATTTGCATTTGAGAAATATCCTGGTGGAGGTGAGGAGAATGGATTACAGAGGCTGGAAATGGAGGTAGGAAGACGTGTTAGGAAGCTACTCCCACAGCTCGAGAGAGAGATACTGAGGCCTAGTGTAGTAATGGAAGGGGGAGAAAAGGGTCTTCATTTCATGAGATCCCCAAAGGTATCACTATGAATTAAATTAGTGACTGCTAAATAGAGCACCTCACCTATCTGTATTCAGCTTCAGGTTTTTAACACTGCCATCTCCTAACCTCCCCTGGCAGCAGACAGTAAAGAATCTAAAGTCACCAAGTTGCTAAGTGTAGAAGCTGGATGAAGGATACTAGGGGGTTAACTATGACACATGTAACTTAAACCCATCTTGGGAACGTGCATATTCCATTCAACCATCCAATAAACCATCTTTCCCTTCTTGGATACTTTGTTTTTGCAGATCCCCAAACATCATTATGTCTCAGTGAGGCACCTCCCCTAGCTACTTACAGACAGTTACAACTTAGAAAGAGAAAAGGAAGCACAGAATTATGAACCCAGGCTTTCAATTTTGCAAACGTAATACCAAATTATTCTATATTAATTTGCCTTCACAATAAATAGGCTTATAACCTGAAATATGTGGCCTCACTAGGTTTATGACACAGCATTCCCAGGACACTGGCCATCAGCAAAGTGCCTTCAAGCACTATCAGTCTCTGTGATAATACGGCTCTCCACACAAACCCACAGGGCAGCAAACACAGGTTATCAACCCAGGGTAAGAATCTACAAGAGACTTTAGAAAAAATGTAAAGATGGAGAGACTTAAAAGAGGATGTTTACATAAGTCATTACTATTTAATACCTAGTACCAGATTGCTCTTGATGTCACTTGATCACCTGGTGAGACAGATAAATGTAATAGGTATTTATTGAATACAACCAACTGCGGAAGAAAAAAACTTACTCTACACATCTCTCTTCTTTTCATTCTAAAATGACAAAATATTTGTATGGTCATGGAAAAGGGAAAGGAGATACTAAGGAGGAAAACTAAGTAGTCAAGATTTAAAGGGAAGCACAGAATGATGACGTATACCTACCTCTAATGTTAGAGAAAATGTTTGTGTTAAACATAAGTGATATTTGCCTTTAAAAAACATACCAGCTGATTCAACAATTTTGAGAACAAAGGGTGTTTAGGAAATAATTTTAACTTACCTCCATTGGTCTCTTGGTATACAACAGACTTCCCCAATTCAGCACCAAGACGCCTATAAGCAAAAAAAAAAAAAAAAAAATGGCAATTAAGAACTCTTTTTTAAAAAATTTCAGTTCATACACATATGTTTAACAAAAAGACTCAAATAACTAGGCTGGCACTCTCCAAAAAAAAAAAAACTTAGGAGGTCTAATTCATTAAGAATTAAAATTCTACTGGTGTGGTGGTACACACCTATAGTTCCAGCTACTCCAGAGGACTGCCTGAGCCAAGGAGAGACCAGCCTGGGCGATACAGTGAGACTCCATCTCAAAACGAAATAAAAAAGAACTAAAATTCCACGGTCACTCCATAAGCAGCTTTGCATTTTTTAACACACTGTTTTACTGGAAAGAGCCCACAAGCAAAGTTTAATGTCTGGTTCACTGCTTTTTTAATAATAATTGTCTTGGAAAATCATTTCCAAACAAATATTTGGTCACTAGTGATGATTCCAAAAACACAAGCCAAAGGTAAATGCCTTAACTGTTGAAAGCATGTAGATGAAAAGAGAATTTAGCACTGCTAGCTAAATGTTAATATGGATCTTGTTTGGATCCTGGTTAGACTACACCAAGTACACAAAGCCATTGTTTAAACAATCAGAGAAATATGAACATACTCCTACATAATACTAAGGAATAAATGGTAGCGTAAGTTTTTAAAAACCCTTTAAATCAGTTAGCATTACCTTTTTGTTTGTTTGTTTTTATTATGGCATATTATGGGGTACAAATGTTTAGGTTACGTATGTTGCCCTTGCCCCCACTCCCAGCATTACCATTTTTACAAGCAAAATGATATGATGTTAGGGTGGAATCTATTTAAAAATACTCCAGCCAGGAATACACACACAAGGAAATATTATTCAGCCTTAAAAAGGAATGAAATTCTGGTATGTGCTGCAACATGAATGAACCTTGAAAAAATTATGCTGAGTAAAATAAGCCAGACACAAAAAGACAAATCGTGTATGATTCCATTTATATGAGGTACCCAGAACAGGCAAATTCACAGAAAGTATTTTAGGTTACCAGGCGCTGGGAGGAGAGGACAATGAGGAGTTACTATTTATTGAGTACACAGTTTATGTTTGGGATGGTGAGAAAGTTCTAGAAACGGATAGTGGTGATAGTTGCACAACGTACATGTACTTAATGCCACTGAATTGTACACTTAAATGGTTAAAATGTAAATTTCCCGTTAATGTATATTTTACCAAGGCCCAAAAAAAAAAAAAAATACTTCAGTTTTACCACGATGAAAAAAAATAGTCCAGCCAAAAAAAAAAAAAAGTGGGCTGGGCGCGGTGGCTCACGCCTGTAATCCTAGCTCTCTGGGAGGCAGAGGAGGGCGGATTGTTTGAGCTCAGGAGTTCGAGACCAGCCTGAGCAAGAGCGAGACCCCGTCTCTACTAAAATTAGAAAGAAATTAATTGGACAACTAAAAATATACAGAAAAAATTAGCCAGGCATGGTGGCGCATGTCTGTAGTC